>JAGVVM010001447.1:0-51221 GCA_019149425.1 Psidium friedrichsthalianum | reverse complement strand
AACCATCCAAGGTAGCTTCGCTGTAAATTATTTTCATATTTGTCTGGTCTACTGATGTACGAGTTTCTTTACAACAATATAATGAAAGAAATGAGATTGATATGCCGTCATCTAGACAGTCAATTTTCTACAAGATCATATAGCCTAATGCAGGACAAATAATTATTTTTTTTTTGGAAACACGGCATCATATGCTGCTGAGAAGCAAGTTGGACGAGCACAAATCCTGGAGCCGTTGTCTCTTGACAGAGCATTTACAAGTAAAGAAGCGCAACAAGCCTGCAAAGTTACAGCATTAATTCCAGTTTTGGTCTTCAACCTCAGCGCCGCCACCAATACACATGCCCTTTGCAGATGAACAGTCAAATCCCATCAATACTTCCAGGAGATCACCCGTGAAGAGCCGCCTGCGCCATTGTTTTTGCGGTCTCGTTGGGAGCTTCACAAACAGTCGAGGTATCAAGAGACGATTCATTCACCGTCAGATGATGGCAGCGATTCACCGTCAGAACACGATGATGCTCCAGAATCCCAACTAGATAAAGGAACTTCTCTCACATTAAGGACTTGATTGCACGTTTGGCCAATAGAAACAACTGCTTGGACTTTCTCAATCTTTTTACTGCTGGACGGATTTTCTCAAAAGTTCTTATGTCAAATCTCTCATCTTAGATACCACATCAAGCCCATATCTTCTCATTATGCTTTCATCCATTGGAGAGGAAGAAGAAATCAAGTTAAAGACTTGACATGGCTACCGTTACAAATATGAACACGTTCTTTGCTAGAAGCTAAACGGCTTACAAGCATTTCCGGGGAGAATACTGAGAGCACTTTCTTGCAAGAGAAGTCGATGGTACCTAGAGACCAATAGCTCACAACCATGGTTATGTTGGAGGAGAGGATGGAAGCAGAGCAGCTATGTGTATCCGGAAACAGTGAGATGCTGTAGGAAACTCATTCTGCTCATTCTCAGTCTCTTCCAAGAACCATGCTGAGTTGATAAACTGGTTGCCTAAGCTTATCAAACATTCAAAGCTATCTCCGCAACTGGAGTTGCCGCTAATTTTAGATGCTTGCTGGATGGCATGATTGAAAAGCCGTCAAGAAGTTTTCTGCACTTCAACCCCCATTTTACCATCAAGAACTCGATGAGATGATGCCCGCTGAAGACCATGGAACATAGATATCATCCCTTTTCCTCTTTCTTTTGGGTTGGACAGAGAATGTAATGCCAACAGAACCGGATAACAGAGCATGATTAAAGGGATCAGTACCTTCGATTATGATAAGTAGTAATGAAGACCGACCCTGAGAATTTGGAGAAGGAATGAAACTGTAGCAAAAGAGATCGTCGAAAGCTTGGGCAAGATAATACGCATGGACAAATACAGAAAAGCAGATAACAGAAGTGTCAAATTTGTAACTCCTTGTCTATTCCATTAAAAAAGCAAATAAGTTGGTATCAGATGATCAATCTACCAGTACCTACCACTTGTCTCATACAAAACATCTGCTCCGAGTATAAACGAGGGTATAAACTGAAGACGGGTTCATCCCAAACTCCCCAACTGAGCCCACCACCTGCAGAAGTTATGAAATTCCATAAAAGTAATTGAGAGGGGATGAAGAGGTGAATGTTGCAGGACTCAAACTTTATACTGACAAGGTATGCACCAAAAAGGCTGGCCGTAATCACCACTAAACATTCAACACCCAACCATAAATTAACTCCTAGTTTCTCTTTCAACAGCAGTATAGAATAACAGGAACTTACTTTACAACTCAAGTGTTCATTGAGATACTCGTTTCATGTTGTCCAGCACCTGAAAGTTTTAAAGAAGAGGACAACAGATGATAAGCCGCTGAACTCTTATTTAAGACCAACATTAAGTTAGATGTGTACAGCAAGCCAACCATCTGGAATGTTTAAAGGACAGATAAGATAGAACTCCACTTCAATTGGGACAAACCCATGACAGGTGAAGATCCTAGTTTCCAACTTATGCCTCGGATAATAACATTTCATGAACATCTTGTCCTGTCTTTTTCAGCAAAGCTTGTTAAATTTAACATTCCTTTTATATATGAGCATTTCCAAGGTTCCTAATTTTTTAGGTGAAGCTACGAATTCGCATTATCTAATATTTTTTGCCTCTATATATCACCAAAACTTTAGTTTATATTGCTTCATGCAAGTGCCATCATCATTTGGAATAATGCTGCCTGCGTGCATGCCAGCGCATGCATGCGAGCAGGTCTTGGTGCGTGCATGGGTGAGAGCAAAGGGGAATTAAAACAATCTTCTGTAGATAAATCTGAGAAGTACGTGATGTACAAAATCAATCACACTACTATAAATTTGTAGGTCCATCCATCGTCTGGTAGCACTCGGTGCATGTAAGTGAGAGTTTCACCTCAACAGCTCTCACTCAATCTTCGAAATGATTGGGTACTTTACCTTCTTTGAGAATCTCACCCCTGTTCCACCCATTCGCAACTAGTTGCTTCGACCCTATCCCAAAGAGAAGAGCAGCTAGGAACAGCCTAGCTATGTTATCATCTTCCCACTATTTTCTGATTGTCCTCGCAGGAGGAGATTCTTCTCGTTAAAAACATCTGCGGATACAGTCATAATTTGACCTTTTTCTAGACACGTGATTGCTTTGGTCTAGTACTACATAATACAGCTCTTGAACTTCACCACGGCAAAATAAAAATCAGCCACAAAATGAACACATGGAACAACAGAAACAGTAGCCACTCAAGCATGTTACCTCCAATCTGCTGGCATCATCTGTAAGCGTAACATCGCAACCCAATCTCGCAGCAACCAACCCAGGCAGAGAAGTTCCAGCACCAAGCTGAAAAACAATAATCGCAGAGACAAGACAACGTACCCAGGGTAATTAGTCCGCATCCCACGTTACCTAATCGAGATTAATCGAGCTGCTTCAACTCAAACATAGGAAAATGCTTCGATAGGGAAGAAAACAACCAAGCGAAAAATGACTATGGAGGCGTACCTCGACAACATTGGCTCCAACGAATCGCGATCTCTGTTGCCAGACGTACTCGGCGAGAACGATACTGCACGGCCATACGAATAGTCCGTACTCTTCTTTCATGTTCTAATACAATCATCAAAGAAGGAGAAGAAGAATAACATGAGTGACAGGCCGGAGCGTGTTTATTCCCCATACAGTTCTCTGCTGAACAGGTGAAAAGAGTGGAAGAACCTCGATAATCGAGATGGAGAAGGCCGGTTCGCCAGGTTCGTCGCCGAAGAAATGCCGAGACACAATAGTCATGGACGTGGTTTTGTCCCCGGCTCGCCGCCGTCGCCGTCGCTCTCCGCCATGTGGATTCGGCGAGTCTGAAGATTCGCTCTCAACCGGCCAAGAATGAGTAGAAGCGCTTGGGAGGAACCGATGACTCTTTGCGAAGATTAGGCTTTGATTCCACCGGTTTAATCCGACCCGCACCCCCCGCCCACCCCCCGCCCACCCCCCAAAACAATACCCGACGCCCACCGACCAATGAAGAGAGCACAGCGAACCAATTTCTGAGTACGTTTTCCAACGGAAGAGACCTTTTTTCTGTTTTGGAAAAATTACCAAAAAATCCTAAATATATTACAATTTCAATCCTAAACATTTTGCGTTAACTTCAATTTAATACTAAATATTTTTGTATTAATGCCTATTCAATCATTCAAACAAATTTTGATTGGAAATTGTTGATGTAGCGTGTGACCAATATTTTTTTTTTTTTTTTTTCCTCCTCTCAGCAAGCTCGGCCATGTCAATGCAGGTCGTGCCAAGTTAGTGATTTCCGGTCAAAATTTATTGAAATGACTGAATTGATACAAAGACAAATGGTTTAGATTTGAATTTGCTCAATTACAATAGGTTTTAATTTTTATGGTAATTTTCCCTATCTTTCCCGTTCACAAATGTGTTTGGTGAGTGGAATTGGAAATCATGCTTGTGTCTAATGCTTAATCTAAAAATCACTGGAAAAGCTAAATTTGATCTTATTTTTTGACCTTTTCAAAATGAACTCCGAACAAAAAAAATTAAACATTTAGAGGATATTATAATTAACAAATATTTTTTTTATGAGTTCTCATTTCTCTCACTTTTTGCGCAATAGTATAATTATCCACTTTCTTTTCTCAATAATGACATTACTTTCACCATAGAATTCTACTAGCAAAGGATGCCAATCATCGTGCCAAACGAAAGTACACTTTATCGTCTCCAATCAAATGCATAATGTAAGGTCAAATAGCATCCCTTGATTTCGAAATTTCTTTTGATTTTTTTCTTTGCAAATTACTCGCGAAATAATTCGACAATTGATTGAATTTGGCATTTGGTTTAATAAAATTAGCCTAGAAAACGTTCAATGCAAAAGAACAATAATAAATGTTCAACAGATGGCGAAAATGTGGATTGATTTGACATAGCTCAAAAATTTAAAGTTATTCATTTTCATTACAGAGAGATGAAATAATGAGAAAAAAGTTTCAAAATATTTTAGGGATTCATTCATTTAAACTAAAAAAAATCACGTCTTCTTTACGGCCTATAAATGATTTCACAGGAAAATTAAAAAACTCAATGCCTTAATATTTAGATATATCGAAATGCTTTGAGTAAGGATTTTGTTAAAGAATATTTCGGAACATTTTTTTAAGCAACTAAAACGAGAAAATAATACAATCTTTAACTTACCTTGAGAAAATAATACAATCTTTGATGTATTAATTTGCCTCGCGATACATACAACAGATATTTTCACTAAAATGAAAGGAAAGGGATTTAGTAAAACTTGAAAAATTCTGAATCCATCATTGCTACTTTTTTTCTTCTTGTGCCGCTCGCCCCTCTTTCCCCAAGGATAAGGGACCAGTATAAATCTACGGACCGGCTCGTCTATATCTGGCACGTGTACGACCAAGAGACGACCAGCGCTCATCAGACAGCGATCAACCGTCCACGGTGCGAAGCCCAGTGGGCCACACCTAGACCGAGCCCATATCACCATCCCGTCGCCTTTTTGGGGCCCACTGGTTCCCGGTTCGCTGTTCCTTTCTCGTTCTCTCTCTGTTTCTCTTGAACTCTCTCGAGACAAACGCCTCCTCCACCGAAGCTCGCTCTCTCGAAGCTCAGCTCAATCTCACCCTCAATCGGTTGCGCCGCCGCCTTCCGATGGCCCTCACCAACCACTTCCTCGCAGTTCCCGCCGAAACCTCATTCTTCGCCAGGGTCTCAGTGCCCACTCAGTCTCCTCTTGTTCCGATGCGGATTCTCTGTCGTCTGCTCGCATTTCGCCCACTCGCTCGTCTCCGATGAATTGGAGGGTTTCTCTGTGTAGAAGCTCCAGACTGCGCAGAGATAACCAGATAGGTAATCGCAGGGTTCTCCTTGAGTTGTCCTGCCTTCCATCTGTTTGTTATCATTATTGTTACTATTTGTTCCCTCGGCCTCGGCAATAGTTTCCTCGAGTCCTTCGAATCAGCGGTTGATGATGCGGTGACATTGTATTCTGAAAGTCGTAAGATGATGGGTTGGGGGTGTTTTGTGAAATACCTGCGTGAGTTTTTTGTTTTTGGCATTCGTAGATGAGAAATAATGCACCAGCAACACGGAGTCAGTGTCGAAGACTTCTCTTTAATTCGCTTGTAGGATTTGACGGTGCTTCACTTGGGTTATCTGAGGTGACGCTGAAGTTTCGTTGAATTCATGCGGCTTTCTCCACGGCGGCAACTTTTCTCGCAATTGAGATGAACGAGTTGAATTACTTGTTGTGCATGTATAACGTAACATGATATACTGAGGCCATGATATCTCCTGTAGATAAATATCGCATTCGTCATGATTAGCATAATGCAAATTAGTGTTGACCCATATGATAGTTATACATGGCTAATGATCCAAATAAATGCTTGGAATAGTACCGCGTCTGAAATCGTGGAACCAGATAAATCTGCCATTCATAAACCACTTAGTTGACTAGAGGAGTGTTGTGTTCGGGCCCATTTGTATGTGCCATAACATGCTGTGATATGAATCTAGTTAGCTTTGATATATTACTTTGCAAACATGTTCTCATCGCTTTTTCGCATTTTAGGCGTTGTTTAGGTTGCTTCAATGCATTGACTGATTAGTGTGAAGTAACTTGATTTGCATTTTGCATTGATATCAGTTAAGGCCGCACCTCAAGAATCTGAAGTTAATACGGCTGCAGAAGCCTTCAACAATTTCAAGCACCTACTTCTGCCAATCACGGATCGAAATCCTTACCTTTCTGAAGGATCCAGACAGGTGACCACACTTTAAGGCACCTACTTATTGTAACTGCACTTAGACAACTCTATTATATGGGTATTTGCCTGTTGAGCATCAATCGAGATAAGTATTGCTCCCGTCGAAGCCATGTTATTATGGAGTTTGTAAATTTTCATGCAACTTGAATACACGATTGATTCTGCATGACCAAATTTCTCCATGGGAATCAAAGTTAATGCATCCTGGACCTGCTCGTGGTGGCCTGTTTCATGTTTTCTGAAATTCTGTGATGCGTGAAGCATTAATCCACGCTGGTCGCCCGACATTTTGAATTTTTATGAATGTAGTGGCATTGTGTTGACTCCTTTTTAACTGTCCTTATGACTTGCAGTCATTCTGCACCACATTCCAATTCATGTGAATAGTCACTCTTGCTCTGAATTGACAGGCTGTAGCAACTACTGCAGCTTTGGCAAAGAAGTATGGAGCTGATATCACTGTTGTTGGTACGGGGACTTGCTCTTTATTCTTCTTTTAGCACCGTACCAATGGGTTTTGGTTCTACAATGAGATCTTCTAATGCAAGGTTGAAGAAATTTAGACCTTATTGTGCAGTTATTGACGAAAAGCAGAAGGAAACGTTGCCAGGGCATGAGACCCAACTATCTAGCATCCGTTGGCATCTGTCGGAAGGTGTGCGTCTGCCTACTTTCTCAACTTAGATATTGTATGGTTTCAGTTGTATGTGCCTGCATCTCTATTTCCTGGATATTATTAATTTGGTGCTCATATTATATCCTCTTGGAAAGAAATATAAAAATAGGACATGTAGCATGTTAGGCCTTCTTTAGGTTTTGAATGAACGTAGAAGGAATTGAAGATGCAATAAGGTTTATTTGAGGATTTTGCGATAAAAAAATTGTGCTTGTTTGTGAACGTAGATTAATACATCCCCTGGATATAAGACTCGTAGACTTAAGAATTTTTTTGTCAACTTGGTACCATGAAATGGAGCAAGGCTTAAGAAGATGAGAGGAGAATTGAAGGTAACGAATGGTCAAGCTTGGAATGACCATTTGAGTTTTTCTGTCGGTCGGTCTTTAAGAAGACCAAGTGAGGGGCTAGAAGTTCATGGATACTTTAATTGTCAATCGCAGATGAAGAAAATTTAATATCTTTGGAATTCTGGAAGTGGTGACCTTTATGAAATTCCACATCCACACCAATTGAAAATGTCTTGTTTTCAGTTTGTTAATGATTGTTCCTCATCATCCACAACCTTTTTACAGGCGGGTTCCAAGAATATAAGTTGTTAGAACGTCTTGGAGAAGGGAACAAACCAACAGCTATTATTGGCGAGGTCGCCGATGATCTAAATTTGGATTTGGTCATTCTCAGCATGGAGGCCATCCATTCTAAGCACGTGGATGCAAACTTGTTGGCGGAGTTTATTCCGTGTCCCGTCATTCTTTTACCATTGTAAATGTGTCTCTTTGCAAAGAACAGCTAGACAGTGTAACTTTATCCTCAAGTGACACTTTTGACCAGATGAGGGGTTTCTCCATTGATTTTGCTTCTACTCTTTGTATCGTTACAGGTTTATTGTCTTTCCTCCACTGTCAGCCCTTTTCACTGCGAGTTTTCCTGAGGACATAGCTTATTGTTCTGAGGTCAGAATTGGTGAATTACACAATTTTTCCCTGAGTGGACTGGCATTTTAGGTTGAACTGGGAATTTCGGGTTGCAAGGTAATAGTTTGTTTGGATCGTCTGGTCGGGGGCAATGTTAATGTTTTAGACTGCCTCCATTTCCTTGGAGTTCCAGGCATATGAACGGTGGTTTTGTTGAGACCAGAGAGTGATTATTAATTGGCTAACAGAGATCGGGAGCAGTAATGGAGTCCCGGGCCGCCCGTCTCTGTTAGCAGGGTGAATAAGATGGACCTTCTGGCTCTACCATCAGTTGCTCTCTGGTATTAATAGGGATGAGTGGTTTCGTGATTCGTATAGGTTTTATTTAGAATTTATCTGTCAAAATGGATTTCTCATTTTTTGCTGGAAATCTACTCGTCATACCTTGAAATTTGGAACATATCCTATTAAAGGTTTCGGGTTGGTTCCTGGGTACCTAGAAACTTGCTAATTTATTTTTATTTTTTTGTATGTTTAGTTAAGTAAAATGAGAGTGAGCATAACAATGGCTAATGGGTCCATAAAATGTGAACAATGATTGACATCAATTAAGTATAGATCAAGTTGATGCTTTGGGTGTGTGAATGACTCATTGAATGATAATCAGACCGGCACAAATGAGGAGAGTGGTGCCTCGCCGATGTAAGGAGATCGACTTGAACTCCAACTTTTCCTCTGTCACGAGGAAGGATGGGCTTTCGCAAGTGATTGAACAATTCGAACCTGGTGTCTACATTATGGTCGGTGCTCTTCCTAATGGTGTCAAGGCCTTCAAGCGCGTCCGATTTGGGTCCAAATACATATTTCTCATCGTCCATCAGCTTTGCGCGATGCCAAATAATTAGGATCCTTGTAATTTGAATTCTCAAGATGATGAAAAATAAATCTAATTTATCGTGTTTCGGTCTACTGATAGTTTCCTTCTCGTGAGTTTTTCCTTTTCATTTAAACACAATCGTCACTGTGACAGCAAAAGGATTCTCGCTGAGCGGCAAGCAAAAGAATGATGGAACAAAAACAAAGATAGGGTGTTCAAGAAGAACCGCCATTGATGACAAGCATTAGCCACGCAGGAACATCTGGCAATACATCAAATGCCGGAGAAAATAACGATGTGGCTCAATCTTCAGAGTATTGATTCGTTTATGTCCCTTCTTACTTTTCCTTGGACCGTAGGATGCTGATATTAACTCAGGATCGGCTTGTCGAGAAAAAAAGAGGAATCCGAATTATATTAGGCAACAAGCGCAGTGCATCCTTGAAGTAGTTTGGCCTTGAATGATGAACGTGGGTTGAGAGAATTAAAAGATAGATACTCTCAAATATGGACACTATCCTCATTTGTGCCAATTTCCGGTTCCGGTTCGGCTCCACCTGGACTTGGGAACCGGAATCGAAACAGGCAGTTCCTAAATAAATGGAATCGGGAATCGGATCCTGGCTCATTAGAACCTGGAGCCGGCGGTCCGATTTTCTAATTCTTGGTTCTACTCTGAAATCATGTTCGCCACTAGGGATTGAGATGGGGGCGTTGCATTTCTGGAAGATGTAATGGGGAAATGCAGCTGGAAGAGTTCACACTCACCGGATTTCTCGATCACATCTACGGACAATAACAGGACCTGAGAAAAGTGTGAAGCAAAGAGGCCTGAAGTAGCACCAAGCATAAACTGTATAAGAAGTGGGCTCTGCATTTTCTACATCAACGACTTGACTTTTTACCATTAGAAATTGGTCAAATAAAGTTAACCACGCTAGTCAAAGTTAACAGATAGATCATCGGCCACTAGTTATGACAAAAAGAGGCTACATGAAGATAATTAGCTTTTCAAAAGTAAGGTTCGCAAGAAAGATATAAATTTTGTGTAATGCTACGGTTCACTCCTAAGAGTACGGAATTGCGGTCTATAATGTCGGTAATTCTTCGTGCCGATTGGCAATCGAGCCACAGAGTTGAATCGGTCGAATCACGAATTTGGCTGAGTTTAACCGATTGATGAACATTGAGAATGTCAATTATGTACGGAACAACGCGATGCTTAAGAAAGAAGGCATCAAGGTGAGCAGAACAGAATGCAATCCATTAAATCCTTATCCCAATGGATATCGTTCACTGGCCCACCACATTCGCCTAGAGTGCATAGGTATGCCTGAAAGAAGTACATAAATAAAAAATTGTTTGGAGTGACATTACTTTTGATTTATGCTGAATTTACCCGACCGAGCTAATGTTTTCTTATCGAAAAAAAATTACGCCTTTGATAGATTAAAATTTTTGAACAGTCGACAGAGATCGTATCGAATTTCTCGTGGTCCTAGAATAAGAAATCCAGAGTTCAACTCGGTATTGACGACTATATCGAGTGTTCTTGAATTTCTTCTCAAGGTCCGTATTGTTTCTTTCAGCATAGACATCAAATTTAAGGGCTTTTATTTTGCAGGTATGCCAAACTTGAGTGTCCCCCTATAGCCCGCAGTACTAACTCAAGGACACAAAATTAAGCGACTGCACGGTTTTTTTTAAAATTTATTGCCGATATTGACCAAAAAAAATTATTATATGTGGGTGTCACACCAAAGCCAAAGCTAAGTTTATTTAACGAAAAAACAAATGATTTGAAAAATATATTTTTAATAATGATCGCTTCTATTGTTTATAGAAACGCATGAACAAAAAATATTTTCATAGCTCGCAAAGATATTTAGACATAAATTGGTATTGATGATGAAAATATTTTTTATTGGCGAATTAATTCAAGTGATCATATTTAGAAAAATATTTTTCCAATCATTATTTTTTGCAAAATAAATGGAGCTTAAGTTCAACAAAAAAAAAATGGAGCCTAAGTGCCCGTACATAATTCCAACGAGTCCGTTGTGCGTGCACGTATGCATGCATAGTAGAATCTAAGAAAGGTGTACATGTATACGTATGACATGACAGCAAAAAAGGCTAATGTGTGCAAAGAGATGAATACTAGAGAATTCCTTTACATTTCAGAAAGATTTATCTGGTCAAGATTGAGAGAGATTTACTTCATTTCATGAAAATGAAGATAACTTGTAAGAAAAGTTTGTGTGAAGTCATGATGCGAGAGAGATTTACTCCGTTTCATGAAAATTAAGATAACTTATAAGATAAGTTCTCGTGAAGTGACGAGAGAGATTTGCTCCATTTACCGAAAATTAAGAAAACTTATAAGATAAGTTTGTGTGAATTCAAAGAGGGGGCAATTTGAAAAATCAAAAGACTACGGAGATTCGCATTTAATTTCGAAATGTAAGATTTATAAGATCGATTAATAATTATCTCGACCATCTTTACTATAATTTCATTCGTCCACTGTATCGTTTAAATTCGTACCACTGATTAAATTAAAATCCGACAAACATTTCAACATCAGGCAATTATGAATCTTTTACATTCTTTAATATTCTCTGTACAAATCTTTCCCTTTCCTTAGATGGCAATCGAATGAAATCCCGATAAAGAATACCCAATGTGATTATAAAATTACCATTTTACCAACCCTCTGGCAATATATAGTTACCTCACACGAGGGCATTTTTGTAAATACTTACCCGTCCCTGTCAAGCAAAGCCTTCTCGCCGAAGAATTTGTAGCTAAAACGAAGCTCCACAGGCAGAACGGAGAGACGACGAAGGGGCGAAAAAACACCAGATACCAGGCGCTAGACTCACCAGAGCTCAAACTCAGTGAGTCGGAGACGAGTAGAGCTCGATTCGGCAACAACACCGCCAACTCGGGATTTTTGCTGTCGCGAACGATCGAAACTCTAAATCTCTGATCATCTTGGTTTCTGATCAGCCGTCCCTCGCTTCCTCGTCGACAATCTGTTCGACGAATTTTCCCTGAGAGGCACGCACTGCAGAGGAAGGATCGAGCCCTAAGTGCATCAATCGATCGCTCTCTGTTCGCGCGATCATCACTATCCGTTTGATTTTCTTTTCGATTCCGCTTCGTTGTCGATCAGCTGATCGACAAATTTTCCCTGAGAAGCACCGGCACTTTGGAGGCAGGTTCGAAACCCTAATCTATCGATCAAGCGCTCTCTGTTTCCGCAATTTTCCTCATCGTCCGTTGTTTTTTTTGCCTCGATAGTTCGTCGACGAGCCGATCCTAGGAAGTGTCCAAAATCAAACCCTAGTTCATTTATCAATCGATCGGCGCTTTGTTTCACTATTATTCGTCCTCTCTTGTCTGATTTCTCTCCTTTTTCCTCGTCTATCCTCATCGGCGAACGCGGTTTTACCTGAGAAGATAACCATATTCTCTCTCTATCTCTCATGGCTATCGTTACGGATACGACTAACGCTAACTCCATAGAAGCTAACAATCACTCTCCTCGCAACTCTGCTGGTGCCGTTAATAGTCCTCGATTAGGCAGACCGACGAGGACAACGGTCTCTCCAACGTGGAATGAGATCGTCCGTGGAGAATCGGATATCACCGAGTCTGTTGATTTGTTGAGCAAGCTGGCCATTGCAGTCGCTCCAGAGGTTGTTCCATCTTCATCTTCTTCGTCTCTATCTTCGATTGCAGAGGAGGGGAACTCCGAGAACGGCAATGTGGGCAAGAAGACTGCATGGAAGCTGCCCTCAGATAGCCCCGGGCCCACTGCTGCTGAGTTCGGCCCAGTCATGGGGGCTGATTCGTGGCCTGCTTTGTCCGAGTCAACTAGATCATCAACGAAATCAACCTCGGTGCCTGTGAAAGGTTTATCTGATGGATCATCATCTGTGCCTGCGACAGAGGTATGGTTTTTGCTTTTTGGATGTTGTTTTGTAAGAACAGGCGATTATATATTTTTCTCGTGGTTTGGCTTGGTTTCATTGTGGATTAAGTGTACTGCATGGAGGAGAAACAGTTTGGGCTATTTGGTTTTTGCTTAGTCTGTCATACGATAAGAGATTTTGGAACCTAAGACAAGTGGTCATGCTTTCAGGCTGTTACTTGTTCTGTGTAATGAGATGTCTAAAGATTTTGAATTCACAAGCAAGTACATTTACTGGTGGGTTTCCATAATTGGAGTGCTGGAGCACATCTGAATTAGCTTAATTAACTTTTAGATGGGAGCTCAACCTTTTTTGAATGTTTGACTAGTAACTAGAAGGCTTTAGCTCAGAGAAATATCATCTAAATGCTCTTCTACATCTTCAAGAAAGCACGTGCAAAATATGTTGCGATAGCCAGGTCAATTAAGAGTTTTTTAACCCCATTGACCAGGTTTAGCTGAAATATACACAAAAGCAAGGTCCCCTTCTGTCAATTAAGAGTTTTCTCAAGGGGTTTAATTCAGTGCTTCTTAGGATATGGGTCTGTCAACCTGACTGAGCATGAGAATGAAGCCTTCTAATTTATACTTTGTGTTTTTTTTTATGTTCTCTTACCAGCTAGCTGTCCATGGCAATTATATCTGGAGGAATGACTGTTGCCTTTATTATATGTCAAGAACATATATAGCTCCCTCAAGTGGGGTTTCCTTTAAGATTGAGATGGATTTAAAACGGGGGAAAAAAAAAAAATATGCCTATAACAATACGAGCACTTTACACATGATACTTAGGTGAAAGTAGAACTGGAAAACTTCCCTTTCTTTCTTAGAAACAAGATGACTGTTTTTTTTTTTAATAGAAGAGTTGGCGCTTTTAAAGTTGCTTCTTCTACTCGAGACTTGGGATGGTGCATTTGTCGTTTGGTGCTTCTATAGGTTGATAATTGGAGACATTGAAATGACTAAATGGCCCCGTGAAACCCAAAGACACAGATTTAATTGATTTGGGTGTTATGATGTACAGAAAATAGACAACTAACTCTGTATTCTTGCATAGACAGTTTTTTATTCCTTTGCATTCTTTACTCTTCTGTTTGTTTCTGTGATTTTTCTGGAAGGAACTGTGGAACAATGACCAAAAACAAATGGGATTTGCCTTTCTTCCCCATGGTTTTCAGTTTGGGAAAAATGTTTTTTGCTGGGTGTTGCAAGTGAAAGAGAGTCTTTTGCCTCGAGTTGTGTGCCATTTCCATTCTTCCATTGCATACCATAATGCTCTGACCCTTAAAAAATTGTTCAGTTGAAGGGAAATGGACATGGCTCGTCTGTTTCACACAAGCAAATCACTGATAATAAGGATGCAAATATAGCAACAAGCTCCTCCATTCCTAACCGTCCGAGATCAAGGAAGCAAAGTGGATCCACATCTTCTAGTGGTGGAGGTTGCTCAGACATCAGCAATAGTAGCCCTTCAGTTGACCTGAGATCAAATAATCCTTCTGTCAGGGACCATAACCACAGGAGTGGACCTGTTTCACATTCCCAAAAATGGCAATGAGCACCCTCAACAACACCGCAACTCCTTCAGGAATCGAAATGGGGGTAATTATTCACGTGGTGATGGTTCTTACCAGCACAGCTATGGGTTTAGGCGTGACCAGGAACGTGGTAATCAAGAATTCAGTGGGTCACAGAAAATTTTAACAATAACAGAGATCACATGCCGCAGCAAAGAGCTATGCCAAGATTTGGCAGGCCTGCAGCACCGCCGCCTATCTCACCTGCTACTGCTGCATATATTGGATCTGCTTCAGTTAGGCCTTTTGGTGGCCCTGTAGTCTTTCCGGGTAAGGCAGACTATGTTAACTGTTGAAACTTATCATCTGAAAGATTTGCTTTGATGTCCTCTATTTCTTTTTTCAGAGACTCCAGTGTATTATGTCCCCATTCCACACCCGGAATTACGGAATGTTCCTTATTATCCGCCAATACAACCTCATATGGTTTATTATCCCCTCCTAATCACTCTTGCATGCTCAAATAGTTAGACAGATAGACTATTATTTCAGGTACTTTGGCTGTTTTTTCTCCCCTTTAAATAAATCACTTTTTTTTTCTCAAACATTTTGCAAGTTTTCATATCTTGACTGGAATCATCCTCCATATTTGGCTGGCGCAGTAACGAGAATCTAGTGAAGGATATATATTTGCGGCGGCAAATGGATAAAGAGGGCTGGGTTTCTATAGGTGTTATTGCAGGGTTAAAAAAGTAAGTTTTTCTTGAATATTCTCAGTAGTTTTGCACCCTTGAACTTAATTTAGTGTTGTCTTGTGCGATACAGGAAAGTTACAAGTTGCACTATAATTTGGTTTTTTACCTTTTAGTTCCACTTTGTATCGAGTCATGCTTGTTGCCTGATTGATTAGAGTATAATTTCACCCAGATTCAAAATTTCTATTGCCTGATATCTGGGTTGTTAATTTATACTCTACTTGCATACAGTTGAACTCTATTCAGTCTTTTCTTCTTTTGATGTATTACTTCTTAAATTTTGAATGCGGGAACCCTTAGCAGCTGACTATTTATGGTATGGTGGCCTCAAAAGTGTTGGGTCCCTGTTCCCATGCTTTTGATTTAGCTAATTGCTTTCTTCTTGTCTTTTGTGAGGCCCATTGTAGCATTTATGTCTAGCTACCATTAACTGATGGTGTTATAGAAAATGCATTCAAGTTTCGTGATTGATTTCAGTTCATATTTGGCTTTGAGATGGATAATCCTTTTTGTCGTGAGCTAATTATAGACAGGTTGCTTAAACTATTGGGGGTCTTTTTGTGACTTTCACTATTGCACTTGCATGGTATTATTTTGAATGACGTTGGTGCCCTTGCAAAAATGAATATATATGATAATATGCTATACCACTTGTAAAGACCATGCACTTCGAGGTCTGAAGTCAACCATTCAACATTGCTTTTGATGAGTTATATGTTTTCAGCCTAAATGAATGTGGTTGCAAATGCACTGGAGATGGAAGTCCTCTTTCATTTCTGGACGGGTTTTCTGTTATGGGAAAGATAGGCTCCTCCAACCTTTTGACTTCCACACATGTAGTTTTGGAGTTGGTGAGAATTTGCAAGTAATATTGTTTTTTCTCAAGTGTTGCTTTTTTGCATATCACTTTAAGTGGGTAAATTTCATTGTTATCACTAAATTTGGTGTTATTTCCGATAGATTATGAGCTATGATTTAAATCACCCAATTGGTCAGACATTCATTTCATTGAAATTGTCGTACTTCAATCGGAATTTGAACAAGTTCTTGTTGAAGTACTAACATAGTGGTATGGCTCTATGGAATGGGTTGGATCATCTTCGAGTTTTTTTTTTTTAATATCGAAGAAAAGGAAAAAAAAGGCTTGAGGCCTTGTGATCCTCCTGCATCCCCCAGTGGGTGTCGCAGGCCTCCTGCCAGCAATGATGGAGGGAAATGACCTCTTTGATCATGGCAGAGTGCTGCACTGTCCTTTCTGACAATTGGTGGTCACATTCATTGCTTTTTTAATTTCAATTATTTTATTGTGTGATTTTTTATCTATTTCACTACCTGCTGACATAAGCGGCGACTATACTCCATGTTGTATTGGCAAGTGGCAAGGGCACGTTAGCACCAAGCTTAAAAAGTGTTTCAGATTTTGGTCAAAGTGCATTAATTGCAAAGATACAGAGGTTTTTGTGTATTTGGTGATCGAACGAAAGTTCACTAATCTGATTGCGAAGTGCACCAATGTTCAGGGACCACCAGTGAAATTTACTGTCTTAAGTTTATTTCTGATGAAAGTGCTCTGGTAGTCCTTAAAGTTTCAAATTGCTTTGCCACTATTCACTCCCTTTATTCCAATACATCAATCAACATATCTTGTTTTGATGTCATGATAGATGATTAAAGCAATGATTAAAAATATCATGGTTGTATCCTTTTTCTTGGTGGCCATGTTGCTGTGCCTCTATCTGTTTAATTTCAAATGGAAAACTTGCACCAGGTAACTGGGAATTTGACTCTGCTGTCAACTTATGGCTTACTAGTTGCACACTTAGATATATTCACAATGGATTGCAGGTGATTGCAGTGTTGTTGAGTCAAGGTTCCAATCCTGAGTCATAAATCTCATTTTTTTTTTGAAAGGTTTGGTAAAATCACATAAAAAAGCATGATATGGTAAATATTGTTGAGAAAATTTAGCTCTTTCGTTTTGGGACCTCGTTGACATATTATAAACTTCAATTCGTAGTTCTGTGGGAAACTCTATGCAAAGTCAGTCTTGTAACTGATACTACTCTATTTATTCCATACCCATCTCAACTTGTTATTTCTAATATTGTAAAATGGTCAAGGGAAAAAAAAAGGCCTAGAACACATAAAAGAAACTTCATGACACGTCAACAAGAACCTTAAATATACAAAAACAATGGAAACTATTTGCCAAGTATTTAAAATCGCTTTTTTAACTAGGATATTGGAGAAGCCTCCACAAACTTGAATCATGAGATCGAATTATTAAATGGTAAGGTTTTACAAAACTTATAAAATAACCCATAGGACATAATGTGTTTGATGCGTACTACAACAATAAGTTTTCATACCATTAAATAAGGAGTAGAAGCATGTCAAATGATAGTATCTAGCAAAACTGATCTAGTACATTAGACTGATCGCACGAAGTAGAGAAATATGGTTACAATTTAGGATTATCTAGGAGAAAATTCACATACAACAAAAACTTCGAAGCTTTATATTTTGTGTTGAAGAATGGTTAAAGGTGATGGGGTACTGATGAAGGTTTTGTGATGGTTGCTTGATGGTAAAGGCGTTTTTTATGGCTGCTTCGATGAATCAAGAGAGAGCCCACTGCACTGTTCTAAATTGGGCATGGGGGAATTATTTTTCTTTGTTCTATTTTTTTTTTCTTTTATGATTAGTGCTGATGAAACAAACATTTCATTGAATCGTCAATATGGCCTGCATTGTTTTATTTGCTGTTGGGCCAAAAAGAAGCCCACATTTCCCAAGAAAGTAAGCTTGTGCTAATAATAAGCCCAAGGATTCTCAACTAGTTGGCTCGCAATTTTGGCGATGTTGCTCAGTCAACTCATCATTTTACTCCAACTTCACTCAGTACAAGATTTTGCGGCGAGTTAACTCTATTCCCATTATTTGGCTTGTTACTGATCTGCAAGCTAAATGCTATTTTAACTATATTTGTATTGCTTTCTACTGAAGCATGCAAAAGAGACAAGACTATTCTTACACACGCAAGCTGTGACTTTGTCTATGCTTACGGTTTAAACAAGCTAAAGAGGTAGGTCAGAGGTGCAGAATAGAGGAGGTTCAGATGACTGTCAAGCCCATGTCAGAGGTGTTGAGAAGCCGAGCCTTCTCAGAGGGCTTGCGTCTTGAATTCAGGAGTCCTCTGGGCTGTGACGGCTGGAGTTGGAGCCTTCGACTGCTGGTCGAATCTTTGAAAGATGAATTGAAATGAATCTTTTGATTTGGACCATGAATTGGACAATTTCTACAACTCGGCTGGTTCACATAGTTATCCGCTATTATATAAATTTTGGCCAAAAGGCGCCACTCCCTTCCCCCAAAAACCTTTTCCGAGGGAAGATGCAGACTCTGCGTTTTACTGTGTGTTGGCTGGTTGACTGAACAAGGTTAATCAAAAGATTTTCCTACTTTATTTGTTGCTTTTATTTTCGTTTTGATGGCTTTGCATCCACCTTCTTTGAGATGTCCTGTACTGGTGGTTGATGACTTCACCTATAATGATTTACTTTTATTGGCATCTTTTGGTATTTAGTGACACCCCATGCTTTGATGCGTATTGCACTATCTTTTCGAGATGAGAAAGACTAATTTGTTAGGAAATTATGCTACTATTTATCCTGGTTGTCCGTTGTTAGTTCAGGTGTTCCACACAGGCACAGGCTTTTTGCCAGGTTTACATGTACCATGCAAGGCAAAGATATTGCAGCTTATATGGACGCCAGTCATTCTTGTTATTCATATTTTTTTAAAAAGGTTGTGTTCACTACAAATGTTACTTTGGATCCAGGTCATGGAGTTGACTACTGATATACAGCTCATATTGGATGCTGTGCGAACTTCAGCTGTTGTGGAAGTGCAGGTATCTTTTTCAAGCAGTTCAGTAGGATTCACTCCACTTAGTCTGTTAGTGTGGTGCTACAGAATGTTCTGTATAATTTGCTTAACCAGGTTTGATTCTCTTCTTCTCTGACTTATGATCATTCTTGTGCCTTATGTTATGAGCCACAGGGTGAGAAAGTCAGGAAGCGCGCTGATTGGATGAAATGGGTCTTGTCTACTTCTGCTCATTCTTCAGGCGTTACAAGCCCTAGGTTCCCCGACTCTCTAAGTCACGATACTCTTGCATCTGGAATTGAATCGGTCTCTCTCAATGTCAGGGATACGAGATTTGACAATATGGTCGGTCATGCCGATGCTCATGCGACTATATCGAGGAGGTTAGAGGAGCACAATCGTATTGGTGAAAAAGGCCAGACTAGCACTGCAGCTACAGGAACAAGAACATGAAGTACATGCTTTCGCATGTTTTACCAAGAAGGGATCATGGAGGATTTGTTTTGACTGATATTATGCTTGCTTAGTAGTCTTACTGTGGCTTCCAAATCCAGAGTAAAGGAAAGAAAAGGAGCAGAAGATACAATATCGTGAAAGGGTAGAAGAGCGTGCAATTGAAGTCGTTGAGTCAAGCTGATTGCATGAGTACACTGGTTTATTCATGTGGTTTTGTGGAAATTTTCGGTAGATATTTATGGTCTAAATGCTGATGACATCATGAGGGGATTTTGTTGCGTGTCCCTTTGCTGCCCCTTAGTTCATTTTTTCATTCTTTGGGGTCAGATTACATTTTCTTTCCGTGTGAAGGACGTTTCCGATGCGGGAAGTTACCAATGGTGGACGTCATATTGCATGCGGCGACAATGGAGGGGGTTGGCGTACCAGTTGTGGAAGTTGTGCCGAAAGTCTTGGGTCCTTACTCATGTGCAACTTTCGAAGTTCTTAGTGCTCATGTCATTTGTTAAATACGAAAAATGTTTTTCTTAACCGCACTTTCTTCGGGACCTCAAAGAATTTTTGGCGTGTGGATTACAATCCTGAAACTTACTGATCTGATGCTTTCGGTGGTATGTGAATCAGAGATCGGAAACTGTAGAAACGATTCTTTTTTCCTGTAACCAGTTGTGAATGTTATATTTGTACTCTCTCACATTGAGGAAGCAACTGACTGGGACCTTTCTTTTCATTACCAAAGAAGAGAGACGTGGACCCATTTTCCCTTAGTATTTGCACATGGATTCACGTACGAAGCTACTCGGCCTTTTCTGTTCTCATGAGTTTCCGAGTAGGGCGGCAGGCATGTTTCATTGTGTTAAGAAAATGGTGGTGGAGATGTATTGTTGTGAACTCTTTCTTGTCCCTGCTTCGAGTAACTTAGTTCTCGAAATGCCAGTGGTAGGTATGTAGGCGGCGGGGGTGGTTGCTACCCGAGTTAAAGCCTGCGGTGTAGAGTTTACAGAGTTCCTGCTTCTTAAATTGCCTTCCTGTGTGTAGGATTCGACCGCTTAATTGCCAAATAAAAGATGTGAAAAAATCATCAAATGGATTGGATTGCAAATCAGTTGGCTCTGTGGTTGCGTGAACTCCGTTAGTGTTTGAGGTGAATCTTTCATCGGAGTGATGAACCTGTTCCGTTTAGACTGGGTGGTTTCCTTGTTTGGTGATGACGCTTCTTCAAGTAGGAGATGCTCTATGGCCGGGAAAGCTTTTGGAATCGGTTTGGTTCAGTTTAGAGATGAGCTTTAGGCCTTCAAAGTTCTTCAGAAAAAATCTTGAGTGTTTGGCAAACTAATTTAACCTCTTGGTCCAATACTGGCCTAGCAAAACAGAAAGCTCAAGGCAGGTCTCTGTTTATTTCTGATTTTTCAGAAGTATTCTAAAAAAAATCATACTAGTTGCAAACATTTTACTATTTTTTTTTTCTATGTTTAGGTAGATGAGACGGCTTTTCTTTTAGTTACAATCAGCCTCGGAAGAAAGCATACAGCGAATGTGCCATTATACAGTAGTAACACTACAAAGATTGAGAAAAGTTTTTGTTGAATTGCTTTGTTATAGTGACCATTAAAACTAAACCTCAGATTTTATCATTTCCCATATATCTCTCCCTTTTTCTTTCCCCTTCGTCAGCTTTGCTCTTTCAACATCTACGAACATGCTAGGCTTAAATCAATTAACCAAGTACGAACATTCTACTTCTGAGCATCTTGTCGGGGCTAATTATTCTCTTTTTCTTCTGTTGTTTGTGAACTTAAAATCATACGTGAGACGTCTCTTGTGGACTTAAATTAGATAAGTCAGGTAATTTGAGTCTATCTACCAAGTAAATAAAGATGCTTGATTCTTTCCCATGTCTAAATGAGAAAGGTTTTTCCTTTTTTTCCCCCGAAATATGAAAATTTGATGAATAGAGAGAAAAAAAAAAGACCTAGAAATATCGAGAAATGATATCGAATATGCCAAATTCAAAAAACGCAGATATTTTATCTTGCAAAGCTTGATCCTAAAACCGAATAAGATAGGCAAGCAACTATCAAGATTAAATTGTCAAAAATCAAAACTTGATAGAAATTAGGGAAAATCGCAACTTTTTTTTGTAAGCCCTGCTCTCTCCTTACATGTCCCCAGCCCAACTCATCGAAAAGTAAAGATTCGAACCCTCCACCACTCCCTTCCTAAGTGAGAAAATCGCAGTTCAAAAGGAAAGAAAGGTGAAAAAGACACATCTATTTAAAAAGATTACGATCTTATTTTCAAATAAAATTAAAATTAATGAAAAATTTTGAATTGAGTTAGTTTCATACAAAAGAACAGGGATTACTTGATATTTTGCGATAATTAGTTGGATATATATATATATATATATATATATATATTTTTTTTTGGGGGGGTCAAATATTGGTTGAATTGCCGTGCGGCATTATGACTCATCTAAATATATCTCTACCAGAAGCAATTTGAGCTATAAAGCAAAGCTAATATGGAAATTATCCTTAAAAGATCGGGGACTATCAACTTGGGGCTGACTGGCACGGTATAGAAGCGACAAATCTACACAACGTGCATCTCTTTTATTTTTTTCGAAGAAAACTATTAATATATTTAAATATATTATTGCACGCTGACAGAACATAAATCGTTGTCGTCCAGCGGTTAGGATATCTGGCTTTCACCCAGGAGACCCGGGTTCGATTCCCGCAACGGAATTTGGTTTTGGTTTTTCCGTCCACTTTCATCAGAACAAGGGAGAAATTTTCCCCGTTTGAACTCTCTCATGCACCTCAGTTTCCTATTTCCTCTGTTTTGACAATTCCTTATGAGCATTTGACATTCTAAGAAGCCTTTAAGATCATTGATTATATCCTCTCAATTTCTTATGAATAATTCAATCAACTGCTTAAATCTGTAATACTCAATAACTGGAGGGTTAAATTGAATTCTTTCTCAAGACTTCTTGAGAAACCCCAACCGATGAAAGACTGAAATCATTTCTTAAATCTGTAGTACTCAGTAACTCGCGCATGAAATCGATGTGAATGAAAATGTCTGGCAAAAATAGAGCGGACAGCAGCAATGTTCCCACCCTGGCAATGTGGACATGACTTCTGCAGGTTGACGCCAATCCCTGAACATCCATGGATGGTATTACGATATTCGTTGGATTATATTCCATCCGGTGGTCATTCGACACATGCGCAAACACGGCCAAGAAACCAATTCAAGGTTCAAATGCACACATTATCATAATCAAATCAATAGGGCCATCAGACTGGATAATCTCAGAGAACATTGAAAGCCAACTGGAGTCCAAAAACAGCTCCTGCCAACCAATAATGCCCGCCATAACGAACCACCATCTACATTCAGGAGCGAAGCAAGTCACATACATACTAGATGTTCCAACGACTAAAAAGACTGACACGGCGAAATGGACAGGAATCATCCCCATAGGTAAGAGGAGACTTAAAAGAGATAAATCATTCAAACGCCCACTGGTTCTCCGCGCGCACCTCTTCCTCCTCCTCTGGTGTGAAGTCATTCTTGATGTTGAAGGTCTTGCGTATCTCCTCAGGGGTCTTGCCTTTGATCATGTCAGCCACTGTCTGGCACGTGAGTCCAACAAGCTCTTGATGTTCAGGTAGTTTGCAGCCTGATTAAACACTCATTCATACATGCATCAGACCAAGTAACAACTATTGGATCAGCTTATGAGCAAAAAAAGCTGGCTATGTGCCACCCACTATGTTAGACAGACAAGAACTAGCTTCCTATTAGCTATGCGAAATTTAGCCATTCATCTCCTCACCGAAAAAACATTGAACTTTCTTTCCCAATTATTTGCATGATTTATGACTCAATAACATAGTTCTAGAGGATGCAGGAACATAAAACCATATTATGCTTAATCACAAAAAAAAGTGTCATACTCCCGCATCAAAGGCTGAGACGACAACAACAACAAAAAAATTAGCAATACTTAGCACAAGGTGCAGGTAAGGCATGTGAATACATCACCCACATCTGAAGCTAGATTTATGGATAATTTTCCAATCCTAAATTCAATGTGAGAAAAAAATTAACAAAATCTACACCAAGAGAGGCACTTCATATCAACGTTGCTACTTGGAGTCTCGGCATGTCTTTTAAAGGAGCATACACATGACTCGTATAATCTGAACACGCACTTTTGAAAAGCACTTAATGGTGGATGTAATGCTCCTAGAAGCTTATTCATTAAAATGTAAAATATATTGTCGGTTAAAAGGTAGAAGTGTTTCAATAAAGGAAAAAAGAGGATATATGGAATTGCTTCTCACAGTGAGTTTCAACCCACTTGAAGAAAGCAATTAAACGACTTCCTTTACATATCACATGAGCCATAAGAGAGATTAACAAAATAAGCAATTAATCTACATTGCATGCCAAAAGAGCCATTAATACCCACGCAATGATTATACAATGAGATATATATTGATTTATTGAGGGGGGGCAACAACAGGGAATTGCCCCTGTTAGTTGAAGCCATTATTAACATTAGTTCTTCATACCTTCAACATTAGCAATATAAATGTAAAATTTGATATACAAACAAAATTTGCGCAGTGAATCCCACTTTTAGACAATCAACTCTTCTCCCTTCGACCTAAAAAAAAAAAAACTCTTCTCCCCAGAACTCAGGGTTTCCTATCGTATATAGACCAGTCTGTATGCAGAGGCTACATGGATGCACATATCGTGATGCTATGATTGAAACGAAAGTGTCCAATTCCAGTCCTTGTGTACCGTTCAATCCTTTAGCATGACGTTCGGTAGATAACTGATCATATTTGCCAGGCACAAAAGGGCAAAAAAGGAAAAACAAAAGAGAACAAGAACACATGACCCACATCTCTATCAACAAATCAAACTTCACACACACAGGCCACACACCGAGCAAGTTCAAACTGGAATTCCACCCCCAGTCGTCCTCTTCGGCCACACACATTCGACAAATTTAACCGAGATCCCCCAATCCCTCATCAAGACCTGCCACTAACTACCCAATCTTATAAAAGAATCCAGTTTATCAGCACAAAAAATCGATCAAACAGAAAAAAGCGAAACCCTAATCTCCGATTTCCAAACCTAGCCTCCATCAAATCCCCATCAAAATAGCCTACAAACCTAATTCGAAACCAACACAACAATCTCCTGCCAACAGAGGCCCGAAAAAAAATATAAGAAAAAAAACCGATAACCAAAACAAGAAGGAAAGAGAAGAATCACCGACCAGGATGAGATCAAACAGGGTGCCTGATCGACCTTGACGAACTCGGCGTCCCAGGCCTTGAGATCCTCATCGTTGACGCGATCCTCGGCCTTGGAGGCCTCGACGTGCTTCTTGCAGTACTCGATCACCTTGGCCAGGATCTGCTGGTCACGTTCGGCAGCGGGATCGCGTTGTCGGCGCAGTCGTCCTCGATCATGTGCTTGATCGTCTGCGACTCCACCGCCACCGACTCCTCCACCTCGAACGACTCCCCGTCGGAACTCCTCAGCGTTATCTTCCTCGACGACGCCATCGTTACAGAGGATCTTTGGCCAGCGAAAGATCGTCTCTCTCGACGGATTTCGCTCGTGGCTTGTCGCTTCTCTCTTTTGGGCTTTCAGGAGTCGAATTACGATCAATGGCCTGTGGTCAGAGGGCGAAAGGAGGAAAATATAGGTATATAGCTTTTGCGATCAGGTGTTGCGCTCGGTAGGCTAAAGGTTTCCCTCAGGCCAGTGGGACACCGACACGTGTAGAGAGCAACCCATCGAAAAGGCACTCGGAAAGGAGCATCCAGAAATCAAATCGCTTCGGATTTTTGAAAAGTCTTCTCGTCGATAGGATAAGGGATAATGACATAAATAATTTTTAAATTTTAATTTAATATATAATGTGATATTTAAATTTTTAATTTAATTAATATGATTTATGAACTTTAACGCAATATATAATATGATTCATCGACTTTTGATTTGATCAATATGATCCTTGAATTTTTAGAACGTGTCCAATTTAATCCTTAAATTATAGAAAGGTGTTAAATATAGTCATTTCATTAATTCAAGTTCAAAAAAGCGTTTGAGTTTTTTATTATATTTCATAGATTAAGTTGAATATATTTCAAAAGCTTAAGGATCACATTAAACAAATCAAAAGTTCAAAGATCATATTACATATTAGACTAAAAGTTATGGACTATTTTTGTCAAATTAAAAGTGCATATTGGACTAAAGTTCATGAACCATTTTTGTCAAATTAAAAGTTCAAGAATCGCATTACACATTAAGTCAAAGTTAAAAACTATTCGTGTCATTTTTCCATCTGGTTAAGACTTTTTCCGCGAAATTTAGTTTCCCTTTTACTTGCTGTCATGAATATTGCAACACTTCACGTAATTTTAGATTTTTGGATGCGTTTCGCTTGTCGATAATCTTTGTGTAATCTTTTGAAATCTAGCTGGAACACTTCCCTTGTTTTCCCCCAAAAAAAAAATTGAAAGGAAAATCTATAAATCAAATCTAATATACCCGAACAAAGAAAATTAATGGCAAGAATTTTGATAGATTTTCCTTACTGCGCAAGTTAATGGCTAGAATTTTTTACCCAAAAAAATAAAAAGTTAATGTCAAGAATTCGATCCCCAACAAAAAAAAAAAAGTTGACGGCAAGAATGGTCAATTTGACCCAGAAGAACACAAGAACATAAATTGAAGATCTCAATCAGCCCTGCGCGGTCACAAACTTTTGGTATGAACAGACCGCGAAACCGAATTAAGAACACGGCGGGCAGGCCGGCGCCGAGGGCCGCTCTATGATACACCAGCGGTCGAGTTTCGATAGATTTTAAAAGGAACTTGCTTTACAAATTGTGTACATATTTTACCACCCTGAGGAGTTCCTGGAGGTGACTAGATGTCGCCTCTATGTCATGTTTTCCCCCCGAGGCATCAGATCCCTCGCCGGAAGGCGCGCTTTATGATTCCATGTATTGCGCGGGAGGAGGGCTTGTTCTCGTCTTCTCGGGACCTGCGAGTCGGTACATTAGGCTCATGCTGCGTAAATGCCTCTCCTTTCCAGCTTCAAGAACCCGTGATGATTCGAAACGAAATGCAAGTAAAAAGAAAATGCAACAAGAACAGCGTCGAAGGAAAGGGCGTTGCCACATAGAGATGGTTTCAAAGATGACTTCAGTTAATGTCTCGAACGCTGTTGCTGCTCGGGCAAGACATGAGATTATGCTGACGAGGGAAGTAGAAGAGCTTACCGCAGAGACCTCGGACCTCCACTCCTCTCCATTCTTGGACAAGGGCACAGCAGCAGCAACATCAAATGCGAGAGCAAATCGTCAAACCAACCTCCCCGCCGAAATTAGACTTAGAAAAATTGAAGAATGCAACATGATTTGAGCGATTCCCTTTCCCTTTTTCTTTCTTGGGATCCATTCTTCCATCATAAACCAAAATAAGTCTATGGAAATTAGCATCAATTTCACACGACGAAAATCTTGAACTTTCGACTTAGTAAGCCTGAAATCCTGTAGAATCTGGCTGGAGGTTTTATGGAGCCGCACCCCGCTATCTGGATTCTGCAGGACACTTTGAAGTTTCGAAAGAATTCGAGATCGTTTCGCAGAGACGAACAGGATCAAGTGGCAAGATAATTCATTCGGTTTTTGTCATCGGTTGTTGGTTCAGTAAATATGACGCGCAATTACCGTTATGTTCAGCATCTTGCGGAGTTTCCTCCGGACACAGCATGTGTGGCAACAGCATGACAGTATGAGTGAATATGCCAAAAGATCATTGCATGCTTCTCGAGGACATGGTGAAAATGTGGAAATTTTTTCAATAGCATTCGTGAAATATAAGGAAGCACAGAGTTCTTGAGATTCTGCAAAGTGGTCAAAAGTATATCTGAAGAGGAAGGCTACGTCATATATCTACATGCTTAACTACAATCATGTGATTCCCCGGTTTCACATTCAGACGAATAAGCAGCACAGAGCATACCATACACTTTTTTGACTTCCTCACACACATGAAAAGAAGTACTCCAAACTCACCGTTTCAACACCTTGAAAGGCATCTTGTTACATGCAGTAATGCTACAAGTTTATCTTCAGGAAATTCATCAAGCACGTACAAAAACTGAAGATCATTTCTTATCAGTACGCTGTTGGTCAAGTTCAGGAAATTGCAATAAAGTACCAAACGATTCGTGAGAAATTAGACAGGAGGTAAAACTGCACTATTGCAGCAGAATAGACATCTCAGAAAGAAAAAAATATACGTAGACGAATCGAGCTAAACTTGACAACAAAGGTGTTGAATTGGTGATCCATTTTGGAGTCCTACGTGGGAAGCAAAAAAACACAGCCAGAGTTGTTCCTATTCAACGGCAGAATTTTGACATGTTTAGTCGGTTAAGGCATGGAGTAATCTAGAATTGACCAGCTGTACCGTGCGAAGGAAAGCTGGCAATTTGCAGTCAAAAAAGGCTGCTGTTTGTCGGTCAAAGAGGCCGTGATGATGTGATAAACGCCTATATATAGAGCATTAGTGGCCATCCACGAAGTAGAGCAGAAAAGCTGGGAACCCACGAACACAGTACCCCTCCTCCCACTTGTAATAAATAGCTGTTTAATAAACTTTTCTCTCGCCTTTTGCTTTGTCAATCCCTGCCTTTTTCCTGTCCGCTCATTCCTCTCAGCCAAGTCCTTCACACATTAAACAAACGCACACTAGCGCACCAAATTACTCATAAAACTAACCACGCCTTCGAGTTCTAACTAAACGATTGGAGCAAGGAGGGATGCTAGCTTCTGAAGCATGAGCATAGGACCACAGACTTGCTAGGAGATTTTTTCCAATGTTCTCGCGGTACGGTTGTGTCCAACATCACCAGAACATTCGATGTTTGCTGAAGTGAAGTTGTCAAAAGAGGCTATAATTGTGAGATGAGAAATATCCTGGTCTATCAAATACTAGGTAATTCCAGCTCATGTGAATTGGACCAAGTATCAGGATACTGGAATTTCCATGCAGATTACTAACAAACCTCGGTACTAGTAAGCATTTGGTGTGTCTTTTTGATGGGAGAGAATATTGAAGCTCTTCTAAAGTGGAAAGGGAATAGGCACTGGAGAATCTTGAATTAAAAGTTGTTCCACTTAGCACATACCATAGTAAATCTGCAAAGCGCAAGCTGGCGGTTTCAATGTAGGAACAAACTTAGCGTTCCTTGGAAGCACTCAGCAATAAGGTAGCCATATAAGCCATACTACTGTACTAGGAATAATGGATGGCAAACCAAGACAGCTGACAGTCGACGGATATGACTATGATGGAAAAAAAAAAAAAAAACCAAGCCAAGAGCAAGAGTGCCTCTTGAAATTCCTTCCACTTAAATGAAAATGCATGGATCTTGTATGTTATTTGCCTTTAAACACCCTGTAAAAGACAAGAGGATTCGCTCCTCTTCTCTTTTAGGGCGGTGCTACACCAGGTTTGATTCTCTTCTTCTCTGACTTATGATCATTCTCCGCAGGGTGAGAAAGTCAGGAAGCGCGCTGATTGGACGAGATGGGTCTTGTCTACTTCTGCTCACTCTTCAGGCGTCACAAGCCCTCGGTTCCCCGACTCTCCTAAGTCACGATACTCTTGCATCTGGAATCGAATCGGTCTCTCTCGATGTCAGGGATACGAGATTTGACAATGTGGTCTGTCATGCCGATGCTCATGCGGCTATGCCGAGGAGATTAGAGGAGCTCAATCGTACTGGTGAAAAAGGCCAGACTAGCACTGCAGCTACAGGAACAAGCACATGAAGTACATGCGTTCGCATGTTTTACCAAGAAGGGATCATGGAGGATTTGTTATGACTGATATTATGCTTGCTTAGTAGTCTTACCGTGGCTTACAAATCCAGAGTAAAAGAAAGAAAAGGAGCAGAAGATACAATATCGCGAAAGGGTAGAAGAGCGTGCAATTGAAGTCCTTGAGTCGAGCTGATTGCGTGAGTATACTGGTGGTTTATTCATGATGGTCTAAATGCTGATGACATACATCATGAGGGGATTTTTGTGGCGTGTCCCTTTGCTGCCCCTTAGTTCATTTTTTCATTCCTTGGGGTCACATCACATTTTCTTTCCGGGTGAAGGACGTCTCCGATGGCGGGAAGTTACCGACGGTGGACATCATGTTGCATGCGGCGACAATGGGAGAAGTGGTGCTGAAGGTCTTGGGTCCTTACTCACGCGCCACTTTCGAAGTTGTTAGTGCTCATCTCATTTGTTAAATACGAAAATGTTTTTCTTAACCGCACTTTCTTCAGGACCTCGAAGAATTTTTGTCGTGAGTGGATTTATATTCCTGAAACTTACTGATCTGGTGCTTTCGGTGGTATGTGAATCGGAGATGGGAAACTGTAGAAACGATTCTTTTTTCCTGTAACCAGTGGTGAATGTGAATATTTGTTTGTACTCTTTTACATTGAGGAAGCAACGGACAGGGACCTTTCTTTTCATTCCCCCTTAGTATTAGCACATGGATTCACGACCGAAGCTACTCGGCCTTTTTCTGTTCTCATGAACTTTTCCGAGTAGGGCGGCAGGCAGTGTTTCCCATAGCGTTAAGAAAATGGCGGTGGCGAGACCCCCCGAATTTGCCGATGCATTGGGAAGCTACCCGAGTTAAAGCCTGCGGTGTCGAGTTCACAGAGTTCCTGGTTCTCAAATTGCATTCTCATGTGTAGGATTCGACCGCCGAATTGTCAAATAAAAGATGTGAAAGATCGTCGACGGATTGGATTGGATTGCAAATCAGTTGGCTCTGTGGTTGCGCGAACTCCGTTAAGAGTTTGAGGTGAATCTTTCATCTGAGTGATGAACCTGTTCGGGAGTCGTTCCGTTTAGACCGGATGGTTTCTCTTGTTTGGTTGATAACGCCTCTTCAAGTAGGAGATGCTCTATCTATGGCCGGGAAAGCTCAAGGCAGTGAATGTGCCATTATGCAGTAAGCAACACTACAAAGAACGAGAAAAGTTTTTGTTGAATTTGCTTTATTTGGTGACCATTTGATCTAAACCTCAGATTTTATCATTTCCCGTAGCATCTCTCCCTTTTTCTTTCCCTTCGGCAGCTTTGCTCTTTCAACATCTACGAACGTGCTAGGCTTAAATCAATTAACCAAGTACGAACATTCTACTTCTGGGCATTTTATAGGGGCTAATTATTCTCCTTTTCTTCAGTGGTCTGTGAACTTAAAGTCATATGTTAGGCGTTTCTTGTGGACTTAAATTAGATAAGACAGATGATTTGAGTCTATCTGCCAAGCAAATAAAGATGCTTGTAAAAAATAAATAAAGATGCTTGATTCTTTCCCATGTCTAAAGGAGAAAGGTTTTTCTTTTTTTTTTTCCCCCTGAAATATGAAAATTTGATGAACAGAAGGAAAAAAAAGACCTAGAGATAATTGAGAAAAATGGCATCGAACGTGCCAAATTCAAAAGGAAGATATTGTATCTTGCAAAGCTTGTTCCTAAAACCGAATAAGATAGGCATGCAACTATCGAGATTAATTTGTCAAAATCAAAACTCGATAAAAATCAGGTAAAATCGCAAATTTCTTTTGTGCATGTTCCTATTCTATTCTATTTTATAAGCCATCGTGCGTGTCATATGTGTATATAGGTTGCGAAACCCTACTCCCTCCGAAGGTAGGGATTGAAACCCCTCAACTCTTCCTTCGCAAGTGAGAAAATCGCAATTCAAAAGGAAAAAAAGGTGAAAAAGAAGAAGCATATATTAACACATCTATTTAAGAAGTTTATGATCTTATTTTCAAATAAACTAAAATTCACGAACAATCTCGAATTGAAGTTAGTTCCATACGAAAGAACAGGGATTGCTTGATATTTTGTAATAGTTTGATCTCTTCACCGTCTTCCCTGGCTTCCCGTGACCTCAAACGCAAAAAAACCCACAGTAGAGAGAGAAAGAGGAGAGAGAAAGGTCAAGATCAGATCCTCCCCACGCACCCAAAAACTTTTTTACATTTTCTTTGAAGTTTTTCAATTCATGCCCCACCCCACCATCATTCACAGAGGAGCAGCCCAACCTTCTCTCTCATTCGTCATCATCATCGGATCTCAGTTTTTGGTCGAGTTTTTCCACTTCGCGGATCGCCCGATGAACCCTCCGTTCGTGTCAATTTCACCCTGTAATCGCTTGGTACGGAGATCCATCGATTGATAGGAGTGACCCATCAATCAAAGACCGATCACCCAATGACCCGCCAGCAATGAACGACTTCGACGCCCTCTTGACCACCAATTTCGGCTTCAAAGCCCAGGGCAAATCGGCTCCGATGAAACCCTCCTCGTCCGCCGACTTCACGACAGCCTCGTTAGCCATATGATATGATCCCTTTGCAGTTTGAACAATATCCATTTCTTTGGTCTGATGATGTTGTCGTTTTTTTATTTCCAGTAAAATAAAATGAAATGAGGACTGCTAATCACATTTGAGATTTCCACCGGTGGTCGGGAGAGGAAAAAATTTAATTTAAAAAAATATGACCCGACCCCAGCCGATCCGACCTGATTATCTTGATATGATTCAGGTATCGGGCCTGACCAGGCCGAGCTTGGTACTGTTCAGTTTCGGGTCGGGTCGAGCTTATGTGAGACCCGACCCGGCCCGTTGACACCCCTACATATGTGTACGTAGGTTGCGAAACCATACTTCCTCCGAAGGTAGGGATTGAAACGCCTGAGTTCTTCCTTTTCAAGTGAGAAAATCGCAATTAAAAAAAAAAAGAAAGGTGAAAAAGAAGAAGCATATCTTAACACATCTATTTAAGAAGTTTAAGATTTTATTTTCAAATAAACTAAAATTCATGAACAATCTCGAATTGAGTTAGTTCCATACGAAAGAACAGGGATTGCTTGATATTTTGTGATGGTTCGATCTTTTTTTTTTCTTTTTCTTTTTTTGGGGAGGGGAGGGGGTGTGGTGTTTCAAATATGGGTTGAATTGCCGTGCGGCATTATGACACCGTCTAAATATATCTATACCAGAAGCAATTTGAGCTCTAAAGCAAAGCTAATATAGAAATTATCCTTAGATGGTCGTTCTATAACAAAGAAGAAATTTTCCCGTTTGAACTCTCTCTCTCATGAACGTCAGTTTCCTATTTCTCTGTTTAGACAATTTCTTATGAGTATTTGACATTCTAAGAAGTCTTTAAGATCATTGATCATATCCTCTCAATTTCTTATGAACAACTCAATCAACTGCTTTAATCTGTAATACTCAATAACCCTAGGGTTAAATTGAATTCTTTCTTAAGACTTCTTTACAAACCCGAACCAGATGAACAATTCAATCAACTCTTGAATGTGGAATACTCAGTAACTCGTGCATAAAATCGATGTGAAAATGAAAACGCCTGCCTATAATCGAGCGGACAGCAGTCAATGTTCCCACCCCTGGCAATATGGACATGACTTCCGCAGGTTGATGCCAATCCCTGAACCTCCATGGACGGGATTACAATATTCGTTTGATTATATTCCGTCCGGCGGGTCATTCAACACATGCGCAAACACGGCCAATAGACCGATTCAAGGTTCAAATGCACACATTACCATAATCAAATCAATAGGGCCATCAGACTAGATAATCTCAGTGAACATAGAACCGGAGTCCCAAAAACAGGCTCCCGCCAACCAATAATGCCCGCCATAACAAAGCACTGTCTACATTCAGGAGCGAAGCAAGTCACAAGACTGGATGTTCAGACGACTAAAAAAGACTGACACAGCGAAATGAACAGAAATAATCTCCATAGGTTCAAGAGGAGACTTAAAAGAGAAAAATCATTCAAACGCCCACTGGTTCTCCCGCCGCACCTCTTCCTCCTCCTCTGGTGTGAAGTTAGCCATGATGTTGAAGGTCCTGCGGATCTCCTCAGGGGTCTTGCCTTTGATCATGTCAGCCACTGTCTGGCACGTGAGGTCCAACAAACTCTTGATGTTCAGGTAGTTTGCAGCCTGATGAAACACTCATTCATGCATGCATCAGATCAAGTAACAACTAACCGGATCAGCTTACGAGCAAAAAGGCTGGAGATGTGCCACCCACTGTGTTAACACAGACAAGCACTAGTTTAGCTATGCTGAATGTGAATTTAGCCATTCATTCCTCACCGAAAAAAAGATTGAACGCGGTTTCCTTTTCCCAATTATTTTCATGATTTATGACTCAATAACATATAGCTTTGATGATGCTTAATCACACAAAAGTATCATACTCCCGCCTCAAAGGCGAAGACGACAACAAAAGAATTAGCAACACTCAGCACAAGGTGCAGGTAAGGCATGTCAAATACATCACCAACATCTGAAGCTAAATTTATGGATAATTTACCCAATCCCTAAATTCAATGTGAAAATAATTAACGAATCTACACCTAGAGAGGCACTTCATATCAACGTTGCTACTGGAAGTCTCAGCATGTCGTTTAAAGGAGCATACACATGACTCATATAATCTGAACATGCACTTTGAAAAGCACTTAATAGTCGATGTAATGCTCCTAGAAGCTTATTCATTGAAAAGTAAATTATATCGTCGGTGAGATCCCCCAATCCCTCATCAAGACCTGCCGCTAATTACCCAATCTAATAAAAGAATCCAGTTTTATCAGCACAAAAATCGATCAAACGGGAACAAGCGAAAACCCTAATCTCCGATTTCCAAAACCTAGCCTCAACCAAATCCCCATCAAGATAACCTACAAAACCTAATTCGAACCCAACACAACAATCTCCTGCCAACAGAGGCCCAAATAAAATAAAAAACCAAAACCAAAACAAGAAAGAAAGAGAAGAATCACCGACATTAACGAGATCAAACAGGGTGGCCTGATCGACCTTGACGAACTCGGCGTCCCAGGCGTTGAGATCCTCGTCGTTGACGCGATCCTAGGCCTTGGAGGCCTCGACGTGCTTCTTGCAGTACTCGATCACCTTGGCCAGGATCTTGCTGGTCACGTTCACTTCATGCGGCGAGATCGCGTTGTCGGCGCAGTCGTCCTCGATCATGTGCTTGATCGTCAGCGACTCCACCGCCACCGACTCCTCCACCTCGAACGACTCTCCGTCGGGACTCCTCAGCGTTATCTTCCTCGACGACGCCATCGTTTCAGAAGGATCTTTGGCCAGCGAAAATTCGTCTCTCTCTCTCTCTCTCTCTCTGAAGAATCTGCGCGATGGATTTCGCTCGTGGCTTGTCGCTTCTCTCTTTTGGGATTTTCGGAGTCAAATTACGATAAAATTTAATAACAAATTAACGGAAAATAAACTTGTCTTATCAATTTAAGATTTTCTATGATAAAAAAATAATTTAAAATAAATTTATCAAAAATATGCTAGTTGAGAAATTTTCGTTTCCTCTTTATTTGTTTTCATGAATATCGTACTTCACGTAATTTTAGATTTTTAGCTGCGTTTCACTTGTTGATAATCTCTGTGTAATCTTTTGAAATCTAGCTAGCTCACTTCCCTTGTTTTCCCAAAAAAACTTGAAAAGAAAAGCTATAAATCAAATCTAATATACCCGAACAAAGAAAATTAATGGCAAGAATTTTGATAGATTTTCCTTACTGCGCAAGTTAATGGCAAGAATTTTTTAACCCCGCCCCCACAAAAAAGAAAAAAAAGAAGTTAATGCCAAGAATTCGATCCAAAAACAAGAAAAAATTGATGGCAAGAATGGTCATTTTGACCCAGAAGAACACGAGAACATAAATTGAAGGATCTCAATCACCCCTGCGTGCTCACAAACTTTTGGTATGGACAGACAGCGAAAACCGAATTAAGAACACGGCGGGCTGGCGCCTAGGACCGTTCTAATTATCATACACCAGCTACCAAGTTTCGAGAGATTTTAAAAGGAACTTGCTTTACAAATTGTGTACATATTACCACCCTGAGAAGTTCCTGGAGGTGACTAGATGTCGCCTCTACGTCATGTTTCTCCCTGGAGGCATCCGATCCCTGTCCGGAGGACGTGCTTTCGAACGCGAGTGGTGGTGCTTCATGATTCCATGTATTGCGAGGGAGGAGGGCTTGTTCTCATCTTCTCAGGACCTGCGGGTCGGTACAATAGGCTCATGCTATGGAAATGCGTCTCCTTTCCAGTTTCAAGAACCCATAATGATACGAAAAGAAATGCAAGTAAAGAAAATGCAACAAGAACAGAGTAAAAGGAAAGGGCATTGCCACATAGAGATGGTTTCAAAGATGACTTCAGTTAATGTCTCGAACGCTGTTGCGGCTCGGGCAAGACATGAGATTATGCTGACGAGGGAAGTCAAAGAACTTACCGCAGAGACCTCGAACCTCCACTTCTCTCCATTCTTGGACAAGGGCACAGCAGCAGCACATCAAATGCGAGAGGAAATCGTCAAACCAACCTCCCTGCCGAAATTAGACGAAGAAAAATTGAAGAATACAACATGATTTGAGCGATTCTCTTTTCCTTTTTCTTTCTTGGGATCCATTCTTCCATCATAAACCAAAATAAGTCTATGGAAATTAGCATCAATTTCACGCAATGAAAATTTTGAACTTTCAACTTAGTAAGCCTGAGATCCTGTAGAATCTGGCTGGAGGTTTTATGGAGCCACACCCACTATCTGGATTCGACGGGACAGTTTGAATATTTTGAAAGAATTTGAGATCATTTCACAGAGACAAACAGAATCAAGTGGCAAGATAATTCATTCGGTTTTTGTCATCAGTTGTTGGTTCAGTAAATATTACACACAATTACCGTTATGTTCAGCATCTTGCGGAGTTTCCTTCGGACACAGCATGTGTAGCAACAGCATGACAGTATGAGTGAATATGCCAAAAGATCATTGCATGCTTCTCCAGGACCTGGTGAAAATGTGGAAATTTTTTCAATAGCATTCGTGAAATATAAGGAAGCACAGAGCTCTTGAGATTCTGCAAAGTGGTAAAAAATACATCTGAAGAGGAAGGCTATGTCATATATCTACATGCTTACTACAATCATGTGATTCCCCAGTTTCACATGCAGACAAATAAGTAGGACAGAGCATACCATACACTTTTTTTACTTCCTCACACACATGAAACGATGTACTCCAAACTCACAGTTTCAACATCTTAAAAGGCATCTTGTTACATGCAGCAATGCTACAAGTTTATCTCCAGGAAATTCATCACGCACATACAAAAACTGAAGAGCATTTCTTATCAGTATGCTGTTGGTCAAGTTCAGGAAAATGCGATAAAGTACGAAACAATTCATGAGAAATTAGACAGGAGGTAAAACTGCAATATTATAGTTAACTTACCACTGCAGCAGAATAGACAGCTCAAAAGAAAAAAATTATATGTAGATGAATCAAGCTAAAATTGACAACAAAGGATTGGAGCAAGGGAGGATGCTAGCTTCTGAAGAATAAGCATAGGACTAGAGACTTGCTAGGAGATTTTTCCAATGTTCTCGTGGTACAGTTGTGTCCAACACTAGAACATTCGATGTTTGCTGAAGTGAAGTTGTTAAAAGAGGCTATAATTGTGAGATGAGAAATATCTTGGTCTATCAAATACTAGGTGATTCCAGCTCATATGAATTGGACCAAGTACCAGGATACTGGAATTTCCATGCAGATTACTAACAAACCTCAATGCTAGAAAGCATTTGGTGTGTCTTTTTGATGGGAGAGAACATTGAAGCTCTTCTAAAGTGGAAAGGGAATAGGCACCGGAAAATCTTGAATTAAAAGCTGTTCCACTTAGCACATTGCACAGTAAATCTGCAATGTGCAAGCTGGCACTTTCAATGTAGGAACAAACTTAGCGTTCCTTGGAAGCACTCACCAATAAGGTAGCCATATAAGCCACACTAGGACTAATGGATGGCAAACCAAGTCAGCTGAAAGTCAACGTGTATGACTATAATGAAAAAGAAAACTAAGCCAAGAGCAAGAGTGCCTCTTGAAATTCCTTCCACTTAAATGACAATGCATGGATCTTGTATGTTATTTGCCTTTAAACACCCTATGAATGAATGAACCTCGACAGAATTTTACACTTCAATTCATACACCTTTTCCCGTAAGTCATGTATAAGTCCATCATATGATAGAGATACTGCAGTAGAGAGATCATCTTTCATCTCATCAGGGAGTTATCACTTGGGCCACTTACCAGACTACTTTCTCCATCTCTCGATCTTTCTTTTTCCAACGTTTCTTCACTTTTTCCACTTTTTAATTTGCTTGGGGGAAGGCATGAGAGAGTCTATGCAGTCTAATGCTAAATGATCACATGACAGTTCACGGACCATATAACATGAAACATACGATCAGCCATAGCCAAGGCTATCATCCATTACTGTCTATAACGGAAGCTAAATTAGTATATGCCATCAGATGTGCTTACTCATATGCCTCTTAGTTGCCACAGTAGCAATCTTTGAAAATGTATCACAAGGGCAGAAGAATGTTTTAATGCCTGCAAATCCAGATAAGTCGTCAGAATGAAGGGCATATTACACATAAATCAAGAACACATGCTCAACACTAACACAATTAATATCGATATAAATAGCTAGCTATCCCCCCCTTGAATAGAAAAGTGTAGTTTGCAAGTCTGGGTCATACACGGTAAAGGACCACTGTGTCAGGAACAATAGACCACTCCAAGAGAAAGGAACTCAGCAGTTTTTCTAAAATCCCCTGCTTAAAACTTCACGAAAGGAAGAAGGGATTGCCACAATGGATAGAGGTAGCGAGCCTCATATGCCATCATTACAATATAAAACGTGGTGATGATGGCGCCAATGTCATAAACACAGAACTCATAGGGTTTGTGGAGCACTGAGCAGAAAGGAATAAAGATAAATGGCTTTTTGGAGCCCAATGACAAGGAGATGTCGAATCATTGGATTGAACTCAGTGAGGTTTACTAATTTCTCACAGGTAAAAGTAGAGATGCCAAACTTTATGGTTGTCCCAAAAGAACTTGCACAGCAGGTCATTAGATTTTGCAGCAGGGAACTTACATAGAAGTGGTTCTGAGCAACAGCCCAGTAAATCAGCATGCCATTCATAATGCCCATATGAACCTTTAGATGGGAGCAGATCATGGTCCAAGGAGACTGATGATGTATTTCTGTCCAGCAAAAGAAGAAACAAATTCTCAAAGACCTTTCCAACTCCTCAAGCTGGACACTGGGCAATAAAATACATGAAGCCTGTTCGTAGGAACACCTCAGGCGCTAAGGCACTTCAATGATAAAAACAGTTAAACAAGATAAAACTGGGTCATTTATCAGTTTAAGTCAATGAAGTGATATGAGGAAGAAGCAAAATTATCCCAACCAATGTCAGTTTGATGTTTGCATGTGATCAGTCTTAAACTTAACAGACTTAAGTTCATTAGCCGGACAGGAGTCCATCATAGATTGGGAAGGAGCCGATTACTGAAGGCAACAGTGGTGATGGTAACACATATAGGAGTTTAACTTCAAATAAGACTGACCTCGAAGTTGTGCTCATAGAACTTTTCTTAGGATATGTTTCACCAGCGGAATGTTCTCTGTCACTATCAGCATCAGAGGTACTTTTCTCCTTTTTCTTGGACTCTTTGACAGGTGAACCATCATCAAGGAGTGAATCTGAGGCAACAGTTTCTGTGACTTCAAGTAAGCGCTGGATTACTTCACACTGATTCAAATCCAAATTTGCTTGTGACCGTTGAAGTTCCAGTTGAAGCTTTTCGTTCTCCTTCTTCAGAGCCTCGTTGAAACAGAGGTTTGGATAGGAACAGGACAGAGTTTTCTTCAACATCATGGTTTCGTTTCTCGAAGGTTGATGCGTTAAGATTACACTTTGCACCTTCTGATCCTCATCGTCCAATGTGTATTCTCGTTGATCCAGCTCGATAACTTCCAACCTTTCCTGTAAATTAATGACAAAAAGAAGTAAAGCCCTCATTGCTAGCACTTTAACGTGCTTCTCAGTATGGTGAGAAAAATCCATCATGTCAAGCAAAATGGTCTTTCCCCAATGTGGACTCGGAGGTAACAAGATCCTTGGAGGATTTACTGACAAGAGATGTATTTTTTAGATGAACCACCCCGAATTTCCTTCCAAATACCACTTCTCCCTCGCAGATTCAAGGGAGATAATGCATGCCAGTGATTGCAAGGCGCAATGGAATACGTTGTATTCCTAAACAACCTATTCAAGGATTCAAAATCAACTTCTGTCTATTACAGGACTTCTCCAACTACAACCACGCACAACATTTTGACCAGCAAACCTGTTTCGTGTATTTTAATGTCCAAAGCAAAATTAAAGTGACATGAACTCTACTCCAAGTCCACAGGACTCGTATCTTGTAAGATAACCAAAGTCGAAACAAAATTTTGTCTGAGATCCATCATCAGTTGACCAACTTGACCTGACTATAACTTCATTGCAATCAAGTCATCACTCAGAATGCTATCGAGAACATCCAGTAACCTTGTTGACTGACACATATCATCAGCATCTATGGGCATAACCTTTTGATTAAAGGCAGCGAATTTTTTTACCAACATATGCCATCAGTATCAGCAACACGGTCTTACAGTCGACATAATCAACCGCAACGGCGAATGCCAAGAGCAAAGAAAATCCTTACCCGAACTCGAGCACTGTCCACAAGGGTAATGAGGGGCACGAGCTTCAAGTACCGGTCGATCTCGTTCTGGGCCCTCCTGAACTGGTACACGATGTTCCACCCCATGGCCAACAGATAGAGGTAACTCCTGTCCTGGCAACTGTTGACCAAGATGTAAGATCTCCGCAGCGCGTCCTCCAGCTGCTCCAGAGGCTCCCTCGTCTCCGGGTACTTCTTGAGCTCGGAGATCTTGAGTTGCTCCAGCAAGTTGCCGATCAGCTTCAGATGCTGAGCAAACTGCCTGCAATTCTTCTTGTGCATCCGCGCGGTGTTGGCGGCCTTGACGATCAGCCCGATCAACCGCACGGCGTCGAGGCCGGTGAGCTGGACCACATTCGCAACCTCTCCGAAGTGTTCCCAAGAAGCCATGTTGACTACTGAGTACGAAGAATTGACTCAGTTGAAAACGACCCAAGAATTCTACAAGCCCCCCATAGGATCTCCGATTCGATGTGCTCGCTAAACTCTCCGCTGAAAGAAGTCGAGAAGGTGCTAATAGTTGTGTGGCTAGATCGAAATCCACACTCAGAGACAGCAATTCCGGTCCCAATTCACCGCATGCAAAGCCGAATCCAAGCTTCAAACCCCCTTCTTTTGCGTCTTTACTGCGAAAAATTCGGAAGTTCTCCGAAGATCATGTCGTTCTGGTCAGCCCAAAGGATTACAGAGAGGGACCAGAAGCCACTCTGCGAGATCTTCATATAAGCAGCGTCGCAATGCACGATTTTTTTTTTCCTGGATTCGAATCCGCGAGTTCTCCGGAAGTTCACCTGCAGCGAAATGAAGCGGACTGAGAAAGCTTCATCCAACGGATTATGATCATGCGTTACGCTCACTGACCAGCTTTTCAACGGCAAAAAAAGAAAAAACATATTCAGAAAGCAACGAATTGCTCGGCTCCAGTCTCTTCGAGGCGAAGCGACATTATCTAAGAGAAACCGACCCGCGAATCATCACGAACAGCGCTTCCTCACTCGCCATAGCCACGACCCGGCTCTTCAGCCCAGAGCTCCCAGGACCTACACAGAGAAGTGGGGACGTGAAAACCACCGGCAAGATCGAAACCGGTGTTCGCTGGCTCCAGCAAAAATGCACGTGAAGCCGTTGCTCGTCCAAAACTCCAGGCTAATCGGATGCGAAGCACAGCTCCGGCGAAATGCGCATGGAAAAATTACCACTCTCTCTCTCTCTCTCTCTAGTGCAGAAAAAAGCTTCTGGGTCCTAGTAAATTTTTCGTTTCTCCAGTTAAATAATGCTTAGTTTGAGCTTTTCAGGTGAAACAGACCTCCATGCAAGAAAAAGAGAGAGAGAGAGAGAGAGCAGAACAGAGAGCAGAACAGAGAGCATTGGAGTGCGGGAGCGACAGACATTGCTTTGCGTAAAGAGGAGAGAGACCTTCCTGATCTGCTGACGATTCTCCTCCTCCTCCTCCTCCTTCACCTGTCAAGGATGTGTGTACGCTTGTGCATTCTTTGGGGGATACAAGGACATGGAAGAGCTTGTCCAATCCTTAATGGCTGTCCCCTCTCTCTCTCTCTCTCTCTCTCTCTCTCTCTCTCTCTCGCTGCAAGCGCAAGTGCAAGTGGAAGTGCCCCGCCCACTCGAGACAAAGCGAAACCAGACACTGATTCTTCAGTTGCCGCTGGTGGTTCCGCGATTACCCCCGTGCCCCTGGTAGGTCGCTCTTATTACGGTGAGTGCCACCGGTGAAAAAGGTTGGGGGCGGACGCGATGAATACGGGCGTTGACTATTCAAAATAAAACTGGATTCTATTTAATTTGCGCGCCCTAATAAAAGGAGGTAGATTTTTAGGTAAAGGTAAGAGAAATGCGCTTAATTAATTAAGACGCCGGACAGCTGGCGAGTGTACTCGCGAGAAAGGCGGCGAGCGAGAGACGCACGTGATCGCTGGTCAAAATAATTGAGTCAATAATACCCATTAGGAATTTTTTTGATAAATAATGAGATCTCATATTGGAAATTTGATCGATGATGAGGAAGTAGCCAAAGATTATTTCGCTTGTTGTAAGGGAAACATCGAGCCGGTAAATGATCGAGCCGAAGTTTTGAGAAAATCTCCGCTCGCCACGACAGCTTAGAATCGAGCCACGTCATTCGTGAAAATCGATTTCACAGTCTTTCGCAATTCTCTAGCTCCTGACGAGTGATCTACTCGTGATCAGACCTTAGAGATAGAAAGTGAAATGCATACGAAAGGTAGCGTTATCGGACTTTGTAATGATCTCGAAAAATAAAAAGTTCAAAGTAAGTCCATATGAAAGGACTATATTAATTGGTTTATGAGGCTAGACAGATGTGTGGTACAAAGAATTAGGAATGAAGAGTTTGTAACATTGCCATCCTCTTCGCAAATTCAAACTTGTTTCCAATTGGTCAACTCTATCGTGGCTATGTTAAAGTCAAACACCATCATTAACTAGCATGTGCTAATAAATTCACTGGCTGATTAGCTCCATCGTTCGCGCGCCTTTAGTAGAATAAATTTAATTTGCTTGCATTTACATGTCCAATACGACCTTAAATATAGTTTTGATGATATTTTGAACTGATGCTCCATTTGTTTTGTAAAATATTAATACTTCGTAATATATTTTTCAAAAATAAAAATCGCTTTTATTACTTAAAATAATCAGTTGATAGAAGTGATTTATGTTTAAAAGTTTTCATGAATGATGAGGATGTTTTTTTTTTTTTCATTTATTGACTTTTTAAGAGATACGAGTGATTTTTTTAATTGTTTTTTTTCTAAATTATTCAATTTCCGCAAAAGAAATGAAGCGTAAGTCTTTTTCCTCGAGCAATTGATCGAAGCCCATATTAAGACACCTGCCATGGAATTATTAGGAGAAAAGTGTTAGAAACGTCCTAAACCAATTACATTGATGCTAATTTAGTTATAACCTTTTAACATAAAGCAATTCCATCCTTCCGACTAATTTTGCACACATTGCTAAAGTGAATGCAAGCGCGATCGGCGCTGATATGGATAATTTTTTTTAATAATATTATAATAATTTTGATTTTTTCTTTCCTTTTCTCCTTTTTTTTTCTCCTTTCTTCGGTTGTTCGCCCTTGTCAGCCATTGAAGGAAAGAGGGAACAAGAAGAAATGAAAAAAAAAAATAATATAATAAGTCATTTTAATAATTTAAAAAATACTTACATGTATTAGTTGTGTCACGTTAATGCCCGGTGTCCGCAAAGCAATATCTGGACAAAGTTAGCCGAAGGGATTGAATTAGCTTTACATCAAAATGTTTAGGCTAAATTAGCATCATTAAAAGATTTAGGACTAAATTGGTATCAATACGATAAGTTTAGAATTTTTTTCGACACTTTTTCATTGAGATGTGACTGCGGAAGGTTATATCGGGCAAGAATAAAAACAATGCAATAATCTTGATATCCTTTCGATAAGAAAGTTCACTTATTTTTGCCACCTTATCATCTTTACGCAGCAGGGTTGGCGTAACAATTCTATCCAAAATTAAACAAAAGAAAATAGATATACGCGCGTGTGTAGGCAAGATAAACGATATAATATCGCTAACGGTATCATTAAATCACTATTTTGACCTTTAAATGGGAGATGAAATGAGCACACGTGACGTAACAAAGCTTATATTTAGGGGTTAATATTACGAAAAAACTCCAAACTAGTACACTTACGATAAATGCACCATAAACTAATTTTTTTACTATGAAAAATTTCAAACCGGTGCGCTTGTGACAAATTTACCTCAAATTATTTTTTCGATATCAAAAATCTAATTTGTACATACGTGATAAATTTACCATAAACTCATTATTTTGACCACCAAGACCTTAATTGATACACATGCGACAAATTTACCCTTCATTAGCTTTCGTTAAATTAGATTAATATCATGAAAAGTCCTGAATTAATATATAGAGGGTAAAAATGCCAAACATGTACATTCAGCAATAACCGCATGTCGTCATTAATCTAACGAAGAGTAAATTGTCACGAGTGTATCAGTTTAGGGTAAATTTATCAAACATGTGCCAGTTTATGATTTTTTTGATAAAAAAAATAATTTGAGGTACATTTTATAATAGATGTATCAGCTTGGAGTTTTTTGTTATATTAACCCTGTATTATTTAAGTATACCGTCGACCTAATTACAGAAGCAGGGGCATATACGTCAATCGGCGGACCGGCATGGTACAAGTGGGGATGGCATTCCAATCACGTGCCACGTGTCCAGCATCTTGTTCTGTCCATGGAGCCCTTAGTCCCTCTCAAATCCATCTGTCCCTCGCAACATACGCCAAACTGAAATTTGATAATCAAACAACCTTAGGCCGACCCCACTAAGATTCCATCGCCCGGCTAAAAAGTTCGGAATCGTGGAAAATGCGCCGCTGAATAAATTATTAAAATATAGTGAAATTGTTTTCCTTTGACTTCCGAAGAGTTAAATGGGAGCAAGCAAGATCATGTAAAATTTTAAGTTCCGTTGATTCACGAAAAATTATCGTTTGAGAAAATATTTTTTGAAAATGATATCTTATATCGCTCGACATGATTAATTAACGAAATATAGTTTCACATCGACTGAAATTTATGTATAAATATTTTTCATAGACGATAAGAATATTTTTCGTTCGCTCCTTTTTGTAAGCATTATAAGTGATCAGTTTTAGGGAAATATTTTTCTCATCGTTCAAATTTTCACGGAAAAAGGAGACTTAAATTATGAAAGGAAATGAATGAAAAGCAAACGGAAAAAGGACAATGAAAAAATTATGTTAAGTATGTTCACTAACAATTCTTACTTCGATGCCTTATCATATAGGGGTGAGTAAATCAGATCGACCGAACCGGGACAATGGTCCAGTTCCCGATTCTAAAGAGCGGTGGTGCGGTTCGTGGTTTAAAATTGGAACTTGTGGCCGGACGATTCGATTTCAGGTTCTAGGGACCTAGGATCGGACCGGACCGGCTGAAATTTGTATTTATGTTATATTTTTTAAAAGTAACAAAATTTGTCAAAACTAAAATACTAATACAGGAGATGTGTGTGTTAGTACTCTCATTTGACGTGACCTTGACATGTATGTACAGCATTTACGAGAAGAAGCACAATAAGTAGTCATCTTTACATTTCTTTTTTTATTTTTGTTTATAAATCATAGCATGAATGGTGCATTTTGTTTTTTGCGTATTTTCGATCTAATGAATCCACTCGAGAATCGAACTAGACCGATCGATTTGATCTGGTCCGATTTTTGGTTTCGAAAAATTGAAAACCAAAACCATCAATTTAGTTTTTGATTCTCAAGGGGAGTCAAATCGAATCGGGACCGATCGCCCCCGCTACAATATAGGCTACAAAAAAGACAAATAGTCGAAGGAGAGAGAAATCGATAGAGTCAAAAACACGTGATGTTGCATTTGGTACGATGGAAAGGGACGTTTATGGAATAGGAATGAATGGAATGGAAACAAAATGGAAAAGGTCGATTTCTATTTTATTTGAAAACATCATTAATCGCAAAATATTATGTAACAACGCACCGAGAGAGATGCTTTCGCTTGATCTCATTGCCAAAGAAACCAGTAAACAATAACCGAGAACTGTTCCAATGGTCGAAAACGGGGAATAATCTCGAACACAAAATAGACGACATGGTATACCGACAGCAAAATCGTGAAAACGTACGGGAATTCAAACAAAACGGACAACCGGTATTATAATCGGAAGGCGTCCACATCGAGCCACTCGTTAAATAGATGTTAGCGGACGGTCGAATTCTCGAGGAAAAGAAAAAGAAATTGAAGGGAGATGACTCGATCTAAGGATTCGACTAGGAAAAACCCAACGAGCTAGCCACCGCTCTGTCACCGATGTGGCGGAGCCGCCGCGCCGACGACAGTTAGCATATAAATAGACTTTCCTCGACCTGGAAAGAGAGGAAGAAGAACGATCCTTCTCTTCCAACACTGCCCCAGATGCCACCTTCCTTCCACTAATCTTCCTTTCTTCCATAATTGCTTTCAGACTAACCTCGTATAAAATATTTCGAAAACGCCTAATTATTAATTATTTTTTTTCTGATTTTTTTTAAAGAAAAGAAACAAGGATGGACCAAATCCCAATTACAATTTCGAGCATTAACGAAAAGTATGAATGGCCACTTAGGTAGTTTTTTCATTTTGCTGATTTTATCTTATCCTATTCTATTATACAAATCACACATGATATGCGCTACTTGTTATGTGCAAATTGCGAAATCTCATTTTTTTTTTTCCTCGCACGTCCCCATCTAATCTTTTTGAAGATGGGATTCGAACCCTCACCTTCCTATTTTCATTTATTTTCATTTAAAGAGGTGGTCATTGGACAATTTTTTAATGGTTATCAGTTCTGTAGATCGAAGATCAAACGTTGTCGGTTTTATACTGTGTTGTGGAGTTTTCGATGCGGTTCCGATTTCCTATCGACCTTAATTTACCATTTGACTGTGCATGTTCTTTTCTGACACGAGAGTTGTTTGTTCCCCACCAACTTTATAATTTTTTAAAATTTCGCTAGTTATTATTATTATTTGGGTTTTCTGGAACAACGTAATTTTGCGACTTCCACTGTCATGTTGTTAACTCTTGAATATAGAAATTTCTCGTGATTCTTCGTCACGGAGCCATGTAGATGCGCGGTCGCTTGGGTCCCCGTCCCGCTTGCTCGAACTTTCAAAGGAGTTGTGATTTTTCAATCAAAAAGTCACAATATTTTTATGCTAGCGCTGATCTAAAAGTCACGTGTTTAAGTTTATAATCACTTCGTTTGTGACGGAAAAAGGCCACATTTTTCATACTATACAATTCACGATTTCTAATTAACTTTTCACAAGTTTCATCGTACTTATCAAGTTCTAGGAGTTGAACAACATTTCAACCTAAAAGCCACGATTTTTTGAATGATCGCATTCATCTAAACCTCCGTTTGTTTCACAAAAAATAACTTCCAAGAATAAGTTTTTTGAATTTTTTCTGCGCTTAGTTCACAAAAGATGAACTAGTTAGTAAAAACATTTTCCGTCACTAAAAAAAAATGCTTTTTTACAAGTAGGGAAAAAAAACGTATTCTTTATTTTTCTTTTTCCATCTTGTTCAGTTGACGAGTCAAGCTTTGCCAAAGGTTGGTGAGGTCCGAGGCTTTGCCATATCGGTGAACTCGAGCTCACCCAACGCCGGTTGCTGGCCATCACCGTGCCAGCTATCGATTGCAGAAGAAAAAAAAAAGAAAAGAAAAAAAATTAAAGTAAATCAAATTAAAATGCTATTAAAAAAATGGCATGGGGAAATCAATTTTTACCCAAAGAGGTTAAAAATATAACTTTTTTCTGATTTAAATAATGGTTGTTATTTAGTTTTTTTTTGGGGGTAAGGGTTGGTTGTTATTTAGTTGGTTGCTCGGGTTTATGTGGGAAAACACACTTTTACAAGTGCGAAAAAATGATTTTCTTTTTTTTGAAAAGAAAAAAATAATTTTCACTAATCCGTTGGACGAAGCTTTCTCAGTCCGCCTTCTTTCGCCGAGTACAAAAATAAACCGAAGTTTCGCCAGACCGAAGCAAGTTCTCCTCCATTCACTCCTTCGGATTATTTTTCATTTTTATTTTTCCTTTTTTTATTTTTCTTTTTTAAAATTATAGATTATGAATTATTCTCATTTGGATTTTTATTGTTTTTGTTCTTTTCTTTCTTTTTATTTTCCTTCTTCTTCGGCCGGCAAGCTCGAGCCTCCCTTAGGTTGGTGAGGTCCAAGGCTTCGCCAAATCAGAGAACTCAAGCTCACCCAAGACCGATCACTGGTCATTGCTCGGCTGGCCATTGGTCCGAAGAAGAAGGAAAAAAAATTAAAAAGCTATCAAAAAGATTGCAAGAGAAAAATCAGATCGAATTTTTCACACCAAGAGTAAAATATAATTTTTTTTTCTGTTTTAAATAATGTGAGTTGGCTATTTAGTTGGTTGCTTATTATGTGTGGCTTTCAGTGTCTGAATTTCAGTCCCTTTCAACTGCAACTCAAGAAAACCTTATGTCTCGATCCACTATCACCATCTTTGTCACCATTATTTTTACTTTATTGTTAAGTGTTATGATCTGTACGAGACAGAATCGACCTTCCACCAGAAAGATGTTCCTCAGTTCATTCCTCGTCCTTCGTCTGTTGTCTTGCTGGGTCACTCTTAATCAATTAATTATAATTAATTTCGAGGTTAATTATCATAATCAGAGTCTCGTGGAGCTCCAAATTGAAAAATAAAAATAAAAAGGGGACAATGATTAACGTCATGGGTAGCGACAATCAATCACGGAATCTTAAGACAACCTGTGACTTCTAGATTCCGCACTTCATGTAACACATGCATCATTGACTATATATATCATACCAGGAAAAAGAATTTGATCATATATATATTTTTCATAATGCCACAACTAAACTCGTGAAATGAGAGAAAAATCCCAGTCGCATTCGATCTAGTAAAGTAGACACCTCAACCGAATAAACAGCATGCAGACACGTGTGTGGCCCAGCCCATAAGGGCCGTGCAGACTTGAAGTCATCCCAGGCCAGGTGGGTAGATAGGGCATAGGTAGCGCACATAAATGAAGATGAAAGCAGGGCGAGAATTTCCATCTATTCAATTATCCAAAATCTTTAACCCATGTTATAGGACTAGCTGAAATAGACCTAAAAATTTCAATGTATAATATAATTTTCGAACTTTTTACTTATTTAATATAGTTTCGAATTTTAGCTCAATATATAATGTACCCCCGAATATTTAAATTGTTCAATATGATCCTTGAACTTTAGTACGTATTCAAATTTATCTCAGACTACATGAAAATATTCAATATTGTCTCTAATAGTGAATTAATAGAAGGATATCAATCGAGCATTTTCATATAGTTCGTGGACTAAAATTTACCATTATTAAAAGTTCAGGGATTACACAAACAAATTAAAAATTCAGGGGCTACATTTCATATTGCAGTAGAGTTCAGGATCGCATTATACTTAACTAAAATTCAAGAATCATTTGGTCACTATCATTTTCCAATAACTATTCCCTCGTTGTCGACATGAACACGCATTTGTTGTTTTTAAAAAAAAAAGGAGAGAGATAGAGTTTAGAGCTGAATCTCCACAAGGTTTACAATATCATCGCAAGAATTAGAGCCCACCGCGGTCAGGATTTGCACAGCTCGAACGACGACGACTCGACCGTGCCCTAGTCTAAACCCGGTCTCGGGCCAGGATGCAAAGAGCGGTGAGGCCCCCACGTCGTGATTCCGCGTAGGAAGTCGAGTCATGTATCCAAAACCCGGGTTTGGGGGGGCATTCGTCGAGGTAGGGGCTTTCGCCCCCGTCGAAAGCATGTACCAGATTGTTATGTGCGGGAACGAACCCAATTAAAGGGGCCGATAAAGGTGGGTCATTTGCATTTATCAAATCCCAATAGGTGATAGAAGGTTACCTGTTTTTGGGTCGGTAATTAATACGAACCCATGTGGTCGGGCTGTAGTAATGTGACCCAGTGGGTCGGGTTGTGAGTGCCGACGAACGGGACAGCCAAAGTTCTACCAAGCAAAAGAGATAAACTAAAAAGGGGCCAACTCCACTAGAAAGTGGAATCGCTTTGGAATCCCACCAAATTTGTCAATTCTTGGACCCACTTAATGGAAAAATTAGTGAAGGTTTCGTGTCCCGCTAAGCACAAACAGAGCACTCGCCTTTGAGCTTATTTTAAAACCTTATTCTTGAAGATCCACATGAAATTTCGTGTAGAAAAGGCCCTAATCGTTCACGTAATCCTTTTTTTTTTTCTTTTCTGGTCCTTTTACGACATTCCAATTGTCTAATCCAACGACCAATTTTAAAAGCCATTCTAAATCGCGGGGTCTAGTTTATCAGGCTATCGTGGGGCGGCGGAACATGCCGAATCACAAGCGAGCCCTGGCTTTTTTTTTTTTTTTCTCTCATTGAATTAGGCTCGCTCCGAGAGGGCGTGACTTCCTCCACTGGATCCGGATTTTAAGAGATTAATTGAATTCGATTGAACATGAGGCCGTATCATCGACGGGCGGGCGTCCTTTTGACCTTCCCACTTCATTAACGTCCTAAAACCCGTGGACGGGAATAGAGTTCGAGGCCATGCGGGTAGGGTAAATTTTGGATTTCAAATTTTTTTTTTTTTTTTAAAAAAAAACCCGATTGCGACGTGGCACATTTCTAAAATTCGATTCGATCTTGAAACTGCCACCCGCCGGTGCTAGCGCGATCGTTAGATGTCCGGCGTTCATGGCTCGTGCTGCGCACAATTTTGGGGGGGGGGAGGGGGGGGGGGGGGGGGGGGGGGGGGGGGGGGGGGTGCAGTGGATTGAATGATAATCTCTGCTCCTACCAGGCAAGACACGACCTCCAAAAGTGGCTTTTCGTGAAGTCCCATCCTATCGCGTCCTCGGCATGAATTATCATATCACCCTACCGTCTCGACCATTAGCGACCACTGCCCAACTTTTTGCCTTTTTTACATTTTCATTTTGACTCGAGGCAAACGCTTTTCTCGCAAAAGTAATTTTTGGGATTTGTCGTTTTTTGAATTTTTATGTTTTTAGTTCTCGAAAATGATAAGTCTGCTAAAAGTTACTTTCGATCGATGTAATATTCGTGGCTTGAAATTAAACAAAATAAATTTCTCACATGATAGGTGAAAATACTTTTTAGAAGGACTCCTCTCGATTTTTATATTTCATTATCTTTACTTTTCTTTCTCCTCTTTTTATCTCTTGGCCGCTGCCGCACCTTGGCGGGGGAAGGGGGGAGGGGCTCCTCCATTTGATTTCCTTTCTGCTTGGTGTGGTTTCGATGCTTTTAAGGGCCTGCGTGGCTCCAGAGGGGCGCGCTGAGAAGGGGAGGTGAAAAA
>JAGVVM010001446.1:0-30111 GCA_019149425.1 Psidium friedrichsthalianum | reverse complement strand
TTATTTTTCTACATTACTCGTCCAAGATTTCATTGCTGTAGTGTGGTGAGTCAAATTTATGAGCTCTCCTCGTACTAATCATGGCAAGCTGCTTACCAAATTGTTCGGTATTTGAAAGAAAAGCTCCAGGTCAAGGGATTGTGTTCCATAATAAGGTCCTCTTCGTCTAGCGGTTATTCTAACCCTAAGTCTTGGAGGTGCCAGGATATTCTGAGCAGATTGGCTGGTGTATAGGATCGTCGTCTACTTCGGGATATGTTTTTCTTGGTGGTAATCTTGTGTCATGGAAAAGTAGAAGCAGTCTGATGATTTCTCGATCTAGTGCCAGAAGCCGAATATTGTGCTATGGCTAAAATGTACAGGGGGAACTTCAATGGCGTTCGTATGTTGCTAGCTGAGATTTGGATTGCCTATGATGAATCCTCTGTTCTGTGTTGTGACCAACAAGTCTGCTATCCAATTGCTAGCAATCCAGTATTCCACGAGCGAACGAAGCATATAGAGGGTGGATTGTCATTTTGTGCGGGAAAAGGTGAACTGTGGGGACATACAGTTGGTACACCACACGTTATGAAGAGCAGCTAGCAGATATTTTCACAGCCCTTGGCACCGTGGACGAGTTTCATATATTTGTCATAAGTAGGCCTGCTGATATGTACGCTCCAAACTGAGGGGGAGTGTTGGATTTCTATTTAGAATATTAGCAAGTGGGATTAATTATGTAATTGTACTAGCTTATACCTAAGCCTATAAGTACTTCGTTTTTGTTATAAGAAATAAATTCAAATGCTCTTTTATCACTAACAATCATATTTCACCTGCATGGCCAGAACTTACTCACAAATTGTACATGGTGAAATATACCTCGCAGCCAGCAATTGGGATTGTACACATATTTATACCTCATATTGATTTATGATACACTGGATAGTAATTGGAGCATCTCTGTATCAGCACGGGGACTTGGCCTTGTCCCAGTCTTTACACCCCACCCCATAAATCGAGACTTGTGTATCTAGCAAATCACCCTACAAACCCCTGCATTTTTCTTCCACCACCAACCGGACAGGAAGCTTCCATACTATTACCCGGCCCGGTACATATTCTCCAAAAGGCACTCTGAAGCAACCTGATGTGAACACCTAAATTGAAAAAGTAAGAGATTAAGATTGAAAAAGATATCTCTAATATCAAATGGATTATAGATCCACAGTGAAGATGAACATCTAAAATGCATTTGCAGGAATGGACAATCTAGGACTCTTTAAGTGGTCCACTTACATGTCAACTAATCCATACCAAATACAAACTTACGCTTGCTCGCACAGTCAAGAAATGCCTACATGACTAAAATATAAAAATCATTGGGATGCTATCAACTGATCTCTGAGGTTTGGCTGATCTACTAGTAAGGAATCATCATAAAAAATGTAAACCAAGTAAAAGGTTAATTGCCCCTAGTGACTGAGTCAGAATGGAAATGAATCCAAGGAACCCAGCTGACTGTGAGAGTCTGTTTAATACAGAGCCCACACCAGGAATCATTGAAACTCGAAAGATATCAGAAAAAGAAAAATCGTGCTTCCTTACAGTGCAAAGGCGATGTAATCTAAAGGATAACAACACTCTTATTTACTGGAGTAATGTCACCTATACATGCATGGGACTTAAGAATGCTACAATCCTACATCTATGTGAACACCACGCAAGATCAGATTGTTTTGAAGAAGGTGGAAGGCGATTTCCACCACAAAGGGAAAGTGAAGACATACCTGTGCTATCTTAACGGTGGCTATGCATTCCGCCACTTTGGGTGACACCGAAAAGCTTAAAATTGCAAAGGAAAAACAGATGATCAGAATCCAGATAAGCAATTTGGAGAACAGAATGACTACTGATTCTAAAGCTGGAAAGTGCAACATGTCTGTCATAATAAGGAAAGCTATTTTCCTTAACCAAAGTTAGAGATATCATCCCTTACTTACCTTGCTTCTCTGCAATATTAGAAGAAAGTTAATACTAATTACCTCATGAAACAAAGATGCCGTATTTGCATGTCGAGAAGCTAGCTGACAATCAAGCAAAATGTCATGAATCCTTGAGCAGAGTCCCTTGATTGATAGAAAAGCCGATAGTTTGACTGCAAGATGAAACAGTTAATAGAAACACTTTCCATGCTGCAATCTACTAAAAAAAAATTGGTTATGAAAATACCAGTCCATGACAACTCAGGTGAGAGGGAGACAATCCAGAGGTGCTTCAAGTTATTTTTCTGTTCGAGAATATCATCTATATGTGCCACATGGATACATGATGTGACACAGTCCAGTACTTTTTCTAGCGGAACAGAAGAATCTTCATTTACATCATAATCTGCACATATCAACCATGCAATGTAAAAGGCACAGTTTAAAAACGAGAGAAAGTTATCATATGCAATTCAAAGGTTGCAATGCAGGACAACTGAAAATCCTGACAGCCGGACAGTTACAAGGTAGAAATATGTATGAACCTGATTTAGCAGAATCATTTGCCGAAGGTGCTTGTCCAGACTTATCAGAAGTGGCTGAACTGCACATGTCACACAATAATGGAAAAACCATGTTGAAGAACTCATGATTGCCAAATGCTTTTATAACCTGAAAAAACATAAGAAGTTCAAGATCTTCATTAGAGAGGAAGCGGGATGATCGGGGGCAGATTCTAGTTAGGAATTAACAAATGAAATACACCTGAAACACACTTTCCAAACAATGTACTGCTGACATGTTTCTTGATGTGAGAGCTCCTAAAGCCCTACATTTTTCTAAATGAAGACAATTGCATTGGGGAATACCACTAATAATCTGGAATTACCTGATCAAGGCTTAAAAGTGCCGCTTCCCGGTATTTCTTGACCTTTTTTGCGCATGCAGAGGATAGCAAATCTAAAATAGCACCAGCAGCGTTGGGATCTTCCTTGGAGATGGCTTGATGGCAAGACTTTGAAAGAGCACCCAAGGCATACAAAAGAGCCTCCTTCCCCTACAATATTATAAGAAGAAACTAACACATTAAAATCTGACAAGGCAAGGAAGTTTGACTGGTATAGTATGCGACATAATTCAGCCTTTTTTCATGCTATTCTTGTATCATGCCATTGCGTTAGTACTTTAAAACACAAACTACACATATTGCCTCTCCTTTAGCAAATTCCATTCCTACCTCCCATAATCGACCGGGAAGTTCTTTCATAAGAGATATGAGCAAAACTTGATGACAAGGAGACAGGGATTCACCCAATACTTCACCCAGTTTGCAAATTGCCTGGGCAGCCTGCAAATTCATTCACAAAAACAATCAGGCATTTCGATTTCATATGCATAAGAAGAGACAGCCAACTTATGATCTTGAAAACAGACATATCTCAGAAGTATGATTTTTTCAGTATTATACACTGTCAATCAATAAAGATCAATATGCAATATATGCATCATGGACTTGCTTGTTTCCAGTGTAAGCTTTTGGACAAAAATGGGTGTCTAATATGGTATCACAATGCATGTTAGGATTTTAAATCCTGGCAGTCCCTCATTTTTCCCTATCCTGTTAGCTCTGTTTAAATGCCTTTGTTACTGCCTCCAGTTGACATCCAGCCTATGTGCTTCACATGTACGGATCGGCTTGCATGTAAGGCATTGTGGAATCTTTTTCTCATGGATTTTGTAAAGAGTGACCCCTGAGCACTTGTTAAGTAACTCAACAAAGAAATATTGCAATTTTCCCATGCACTGTTTTTCTTATTTTATGCATATCAATACTTTGGAAATGAAATCTTTCGTTCTTAAGCGTGCTTAACAAGTGCCTTGGGACAATGATTAACAAGACCCTTTCCTTATAACTTACGGTTTTGGGAAAAACACTAAATTCAATATATAATAAACCAAAAGCAAACGCCTACCTTTTTCTTACTTCCCCATGATGAAGATGAAATGTTTTCACAAATAAGAGAGACTATTTCTCTCATGTACAATTGAAGGGTAATTTGTTCACCGCTTGTATTTTCTTCCCATAGCTCCTCAAATATGCCAGAGAGATTCTTGTCATCCTCAAATCTGCAGAATGATGAACATGTTCACTATTTAAGTTCTCGTTCTTTTCCAGACAAAATACAATCTTAGAACCACTAAATTCAAGGAGTTAATTGGTATCTACTTCAGATTTCCAGCAAAATATTCATTCTCTCCTTTTCCTTTATCTTCACTAGAATTCATCATGCAGCCACACTAGATGCCGGCATGTAACTTATGACTTAATGATGCCAGCATCTTCTAATGGTAGGTCCACATTTTTCATGGAAATTAGATATGATATCCTATCAAAAAACCAGAAAGAAGGGGAAAAAACCCAAGAACCATTTGTAATTCCAGAGAATTTGTACTCCACTTTTCTTGTAAGCAATATCTTTATAAATGGATAGTGCTTAAACTTTTTATCCGTTGCTAGATGTCAGAGAGTTTCTCATCCTCAAGGGAATCTTCCAGATTTTTTAGGCCCCTAAGATACCTCGAAGATGCATGACACTTGCTTATTAAATAACAGATCAACAATAATACATACTCATAAAAGATGAAGAGTAGAAGAACAAAGAGTAAAGTACCTTGAAATAAAGATTATAGGTAGAATTTCTGCATAATAACCACTAACAACATCTGGGGCTGTGGATAGAAAGCTTTTCAGTAAATCGCACAAGAAATTTGTGAATTTTTGTCACCGGCATGCAAAGCTGTGGTGTCTTCGATTAACTTCTGTGCCTGAGAGGAACTTGCATGCTTTAGTACTAATGCACAGGCACTTGAAAAGGCACGTTTTACTGCAGCACTTTTCTCCTCCCTCACAGCTCCAAACAGCAACTTCAATAGTGTGTTTGCAAATGGTTTGATTTCTATGCCAACCTTTTGAACTAACAAGCTAATAAAGCTGGCAACACCAACCCTGCAAGTTAATCAAGAAGTCTATTAGGTACAGGAAATAGTATAGGTATGCTTGAACATCTAATATAGCAACATTCTAGCCTTCTAAAGCTGATTAAAGAAATTAGAGAGAGAATTTCATTCTTCAATTTTTGAGTGAAAATTAGCCATTTCCCTGCGTGCATTTGGTGGCGCAAAAGCATAGCTTGAATTTTCAGGCCCCAAAATATTTCCAATTACTTGAACTGCAATTTTGTAATTTCCCTCTCTTCCTTAATGGTTTGGTGTTCATTAGATACATCATTTTTCACCCCAACAAGTAGACAACATTTGGCTAGACTATTCAAAGGAGATAAAAAGATCATTGGTGAATTCAAAGCATGAAGGTGGAAACCAAGCTCACGGGATTACCGAAACTCCATCGGAGACCAAGCTCATGGGATTACCGAATTCCATCGGAGCTAGAATATGAGAGAAATGAGAGCTTCAAGGAGACACATTTATGTCAAGACAGACAGTTCTTCTCCATCATCAGACGTAGTCCCACAAATCATACAAATTGTTCAAGTGCAACACTTATCGTGAAACCCTCAGGAGGAATGTGTTGCCAAGACAATAGCCAACTTCTTCTTTAAAATATAAGTAAGACTCGAAAAGGAAGATGGCTGTCCAACCACAGAGAAATTATACTTCACTGACCTAACCTAAAAATTAACCCACAGCCATCCATGCATTGGAGGTGCAGCAAATTAGCTAGCTGGCTTTTTTGTCCCAGTGAATCAGAGAAAACTGGGACTTAAAAGGGACATGTAATATCACCAAGTATTGAATCAGAGACATCAGGGACTAGAATACATAGATTTTATACGAAAGTTCATCTTGCAGCATCTGTTCACCGAAAAAAATGCATATGAGATCGTGCCAACAGACCTTGTGTTCAAGCCGACGCTAGCTCGTACCATTTGGGCAAGTCGGGGAACCAAGCTTTCCAAAGATACAGTATCCACAACATTTATGCATTGGTCCAGAGTTTCCCACATAGGAGAACTTTTGGCAATTGAGATCCGCAAGTTCTCAAGTTTCTCTGTTTTCAATCCAATGTTTGTCGCATGCAACTACAAGAAAAAGCATATGCACACCCAAAAAAAAAAAATTACTGATGGATAGGCAAGATTCAAAACTACTAGAGTGGCTAGTGAAATTCTCTCATACCTCGACATAATTGAGCCTTGGTCCTCAAGGCTTGACAAACTTTCTAGCATGCAGGAGACTAAGTCTGCCAAATGTGGACGAAGCGCGACCCCTGCACCCTGTGAATAAGTGAACAGTTACAGGTGATGTCTCTGACTGAAAAACTAGCTTTTTTCAAATAAATTACCTCATTATTCTAGACATAAATTTTTTTACAAAACTAGCTCCTAGAAAATCCAACTACTGATACAAATCTCAAAGAAATTTAAAAAAATGAATCAATCATATAGCACATTATTTTCAACAAAACCACAAATGTACGCAAAGCAAAGTCTGAGCCTTTCAGCATTTCATTCACACATTTTAACACACTTGACCTTACTAAACCAAGTGGTTTCCATTTGGTTATTAGCTTCTATACAATCCTTAGGCAGTAAATAGATAGCCAGGTGGGCAAATCCATATTCAAAACTATAGCTCTACTCACCTCTTCAATTTCTTAAAAAACACATATTTCCATTAATTAACTTGCTAGTAAACTTTTCCAAAATCTAAAACAGCAGGATACAGAGTACATCCATAAAGGCGTTTCTTTTCTCAAGAAGATGACCAATATGCGATGGTAAAGGGAGGCCAAATGTTCCTCTCAGGGACTAAACTTCTGTAAAGAAAGTTTGCAAAGGAAGGTATGTCAAACCTTCGCGAGCTTCATCACAACAGCAATTGATGCTTTACGAACAGTATCAACCATACTTAAAATGCCTTCTTTAAGCAGATACGGTAAAACAACATCCATAGCTTGGCGTGAATCTGATGCTTCAGTGAGGTTGACATCGCAGAGGCGTATTGTCAGCGAAGTCACTGCACGGCATAATTTGTCACCAGAGTTCCGGACAGTTTCTTTAATATCATCCATGGCCCGAAATGCGGCAATCCATACTTTTCTCAAATGCTTCCCAACCTACTTGACCAAACTGTAATTAGTCTATTTGAATAATATATATTGGCGTCAGAGCAATATAAACCAAACTTCCCTGGCTTTTCATTGCAAAGGTTCACTAACCAAACTCAACTCTTGTTTCTTGAGTAAATTTCACTACAAGGTCGTCAATATAGTTGTCAATTTAAGCATGCCATTTTGGAAACTGAGAAAATCAATTGTGGTAACCAATAGTTCGTCAGTGTTTGTCTTCAATTCCTTTTAACTTAGTTTCACCATAAAGGTTTTCTTCCCCATGTAAGACCAATTTGCCTCTACAAGAAGTTAGAAGATCTTCCAAAGCTACTCCACTTGTAAAAGTGCAGCTCTACAAGTCCGTACAAAAGTGATATGGCACATACTATAAAAGGAAAAAAATAAAAAAGCAGATGAAATCTCTCTACGTTGCAATGGGAAACATACTAAGATAATTCCATGGTTGTCTCTTTGTCCAGTAGACATGTCAATTTGAAAGGTACTATAGAAAACAACATTTTTAAGAGTAAATCCAACTAATCAACAATTTAGCAAACCAAACAAAATGGAGCTGTAGGTACCCAAAAGCAGTGGTGATCCTGTTGGATATCACCCCTGTTCTGCCATCTGTCGGTCATTTGTGCTACAGAATGACTTTTCCAACTTTGATCAACCACTTTTTAGCATACTACTTCCAGATAGTGATGAAGCTTCTAGCCCAGGGTTGCCAGGTGGCTACTGCAACAGTTTAGAAGTTTATTTCCCCAATACCATAGTAGTGCAATGTCCTTTCTAAAGTTTTTATTTCTTCTCTTTGCTTTCTCTTGATATTCTATGTCCTTTCCTTTCTATTTCGTATTAATTTCCTTCTTTCCCTCCCCTTTGAATTTTTTTTTGTATATAATGTAAAATTGTTTCGCATGCATATTTCTACAACTTCTTTGTTTGGCTATCGCACTCTAGGATGAATTGTAACCAATGAATTGTTTATTAAGAGATGGTCGGAAATTCCTTTTGAGAAACATATATTCGAGTTAATGCAGTTGGAAGAAACATGCTCATGATGAAACAGATCCACCAAGCAACTTTAGAGACAAGTCATGATGACTGGCATGATCCCATAACATGAGATGAACAAGAAATAAAAATGATAGAATACTTAAATATTAAATAACGCCTTCATTTAACAACTTAAGCTTGTAGAACAGTTGACAATGGTCCCACAAAATCTCACATGTTATCAGAGCAAGAGATCCTGAGTTCGAATCTTTCCATGCCCCATTTGCCTCCACAATTAAATATGTCCACGCTCAGTACTAGGTAAAATGACCAGACTAAGCGTGATGGGGAGTAATAGAATACTTAAACATTAAGCCAAGCCTTCATCTAACAAGTTAAGCTTTTAGAATAAGTGACAATGGTCCCACAAAATCTCATAAAAATAAAGCATGAAATATTGACATTAATTCAAATAAACATAACACAATTCGTTGACCCTAATATCAAAAGTAACATTCACGTCTTTCAATTTACATAGTGATTTATCATATAAATAGTACACATGAATGTTAGGAGAACAGAACAATGATGTCTTAACGAATTATAATTTCTATGAAAAGAAGAAATTAAATTGCTTGACCTGAAACCAAACAATAATTTTGAGCAGTTCATAATTCGAAACAATCAACAAAACGCAGGTAAGAAAAGTTACACATTTTTCCAAATATAAGCACTAAAATCAGTTTAATTCAAATCATTTTTAATTTCCATGAAGCTTTAATTAAAATTTCTAATTGAAGTTTCCTGGAGGAGATTGAAAGAAATTAGGAAGCCATACAATCAATTTGTCAGTCCTTTCTGCAGAAGTACGATGAGCAAACTGCCCCCTCTTCTTCTCTCCTTTTCCCTTTCACCCATCGACTGAATCTTTTGGGGTAACGCAGATGACTCCACCTAAGTTTACTCATGTCGAGCACCAGCACTAGCACATACTAATCTAAATTTCCACCTAAAGCAACAGTAATAGCTCAATTTTCTAAAGAGAGCATTAAACTAGATTAACTTAATCTTTAGAAACGTGGCCAACATAGAAATTATGAACGGTTCATGTATTTACTCGGGAATCTCTGATAATTCTCAGAGACTCAAATATGCTGTATTTCCCACCCACGTCCCTTACCTGATTAAATTTTCTCCCTTGGACAATATCAGCAAGAGCAAGACATGAAGCCTCTCGGTACGCCAGAGCCTAGAACCACATTGTGTTAACAAATCATCCATGATTAGGTCAAAATATTCATCGATTGTTTTCTTTGAGTCCTCCACCAGGGCTTTCCAGATATGTGCCATTGCATCCTGTATCACATCCGAGAAAGGCATCAAGAAGAAAGGAAGAAATACCAATGGACAACCCAAAGGGGAAAAAAAAAAAGTATCTTGTCAAGGTATCACAAGGCAATGAAGAAATAAAATTGGCTTTACACACACGAATTCATTAAAAAGAAGTCATTTGAACAGATTTACTCAAACAGAAGAATTCCGGAATCTCCACCTGAACATTTTTGTCAGGATCATACTGATATCGCACAAGTCTGGGTATTAACACACTTAGATGTGGCTGAAGAGCATCCCCAGCTTGCTTGGCTATTTTAGAAAAGCCAAAAGCAGCACCCCTTTTCGAATTTAGAGAAGCATGGTGATTTGCAGATCCATAAACTTGTATATGAGATCTGGTTGCCCCATCTCATTTGCCATATTGCACAGTTCCTTATAAGTGCTAAGTTTTCCACCACTTAGACCTTCCCAATAGCCCCCTCTTGGAAAACTTCAGAATCTTCAACAAGCTGTCCAACAAAATTTCATCCTCACATTTGTCACCAGAGGAAGGCATGGTAACTTAAATTGTCAAGTCAATATTTTCAAGTATTACGTGCTGCTCCATCCACCAGTTCCTCATTATTTGTATTCTGGAGTCTAGACATAATTTAGACCTTTCTGGGTTCTTAGTAGAGTCTTCCATGAAATTTATAACTAAAATAACTCGAAGTACAAAACAACAAACCTTGATGGCTCTCTTCTCTTCCCAGATCCAGTTAGAGTATTGACAAGTGCATTCCCAAGTTTTTCTTCATAGATGCATCTCCAAGCTCATATACAATGCTCATGCCTTGGGAAGCAAGCTCCTGAGTAAGTTCATTTTGTTCACCAAGTAGTTGTGAGAACACTTCCTGCAGTACCCAAAAAAAAAAAAACATGAATTATAGCAACAAAGTAGAATGGTAATCTTCTGAGCAGACAATCGTCTTGTTTCCTTTTCTAATCCATAAACGTTCTTTATCTTTTCTGTCAGCTGTTTGTTGCTTCTAGATTGACCTAAAATGATTGCACAGATTTCATCTCAACATTAAAGAGTCCAAAGTCTTTTCTTCAACAAGAAAAGACCTCATCTCAGCTCATTTGCACAACTAAATAGACCTGCATCTTCTGACTACAATTAACGCAATACACAAGTAACCTGAAAATACAGCAAGTGTGCACCTCTTCATGATATTGGAAGTGCATTCAGGAATTCTATAATAGAAGAAAAACTCAGTGCATCTATTTGTCTAGAAAAAGGTGGACATTCCAACTTCCCTCATACTTTAGTGAGCCGATGCAATATTACTTTAATTCAGCAAGTATGATGAACCAGGAGCTCAAGGCCCTTGATAAGTAACAAAGACATCCATTGTAACACCAACCCAAAAGTCCATTCATCCTCTTCTTATGTTTAGCATATTTAATTTATTGTTGTCCGTTCAATCTCACCAAAAAGCTAGGCCAGTGGTATACATAAGGAGTGATCTATGGAATTCAAGAAACTCTGTTAATGTACTCTTAAGGCGAATACAGTAGAGATTAGTCATAAGAAAAACTTCGATCCCCAGTAAACCACAAATCCTCTGCAAAACGAACATCTTTCCAACACAATGATTGCAAGAGTAGAAATAAGCTAGAGTCAAAAGGGCTTAGTGCCACATGGAAAGAGTTCTTGTAGAGCTATAGAGTGCGTTGTCAACAAGCTCACAAGATAACTGGCCAATAATAATAGCAATAATAACAAGCTCAGAAGTACAAAAAATAGTACTTATCAATTGACAATAAACCTGAATTTCTGGCAGCATTTGTTGGATAGTTGCATGATGGCCACAATACATGGTCAACGACAACAGCCAGACAGTTCCAGCACAGCGTTCTTCCTTTCTAGAACTGTATAAAAGACCATCAAAGAGCTTTCTAGTAATTGCATCTCTAACACTCGCACAAGAACCTACAGTCTCTTCAATCATTCCATTAGAGAAATATCCTGTCAAAGATGTGCTCATGTTTTGCATAAGATAGTTTGAAGACATGGAGAGTGAAGTATAATTAGTCTTGAGAATTGTGTCGGCAGTCACAGGGACAGCTCCCCACAAGAAAGACAAAGCTTCCCCAGCAGCAAAAAGGACATCCTCAACCTGTACAACTCAAGGATTCAGAGATAAGAAAACTCTCAGGTGCTATGCGACGATAAGACCAAACAGGCATCATTTACTAAGACAACCATAAGTAGAAAGAGCAACAAGAATCAGTGTGCCCACCTTTGAACGGCAAAGGCTGAAAACCAAATCAATTGCAATGTTGAGACGCGAAGATGATGTTTCCTTCATACAGACGTGTCCAAGCGATACAGCAATTTTCTGAATTGCTTTAGTATCATCACCAGAAAGTAGCTTCCTCAGTTTTTCTTGTAGAACCAAGAATATGTCGGCTGCAACTTGAATGAAGTCTAACATAACTAATCGTCCATGTAATTGATTCCAACAATTCCAGGAAGAAAAAAGTTACCCGAGGTGGAATCATCAGCAATTGGCGGTAATGGGACACGCAACCCAATATGACCTAATGCTTGCATAGCAATAGATGCCAATGTTGCATTCTCAGAGTTCACAACATCAACCAAGCATTTGAGTACACTCTGGAGCAGTACTGCTGGTATCTAAAAGGTGAATGTCAGATACAATATGATTTTATGTAAATGCAAAAAACTACAGCTCGACTTAACAATATCCACCACAATTATACAGAAAAGAAAAGGAAACTTATACATTCATGTCATTGTCTTGCAACTTGCGTTGACCTCAACATACATAAATAGACATCCTACTCCTGACACAGATATCATAATCCAACTTTACATCAGTAGTAAGAAAAGGAGTTTTGCCAGCAAAGGAAGGTGAAAAGTTGGAAAGAAATTATAGATTTATTAATCATGCATTATAATGGAAGTTAGAATAAATCACACAGGATAGGAGTGATAGCTGATCTCAAATGTAGTGAAAAAGGAAAAGACACGAAGATATAGAGTAATCTCAATTAAGATCATATCAGAAGTATAAAGCCTTGGTTAGACACTGTAATTAGGAAAGTAAAATTCTTGTTTCCCACAGATGATGAAAGTAAATTGAAGGGATGATACAGTAGTTTGTATCAAATGAAGATATATGTCAATCAGCGAATAAATCTAAAAAGCATGGAAATTCTCTTGGTTTCATCTGCTAAGGTTATCTTTTGTCACTGAGAAAAGTAATGCATAAAATAACTCACATTTTGGTTTTATTAGAAGTCATTTACCACATCCATAATCAATTAAATTCAAACATTCAATAAATTGCTCATCATTGTTGTTGACGGTTCAACAAGGAATTTTTCCTTTTTGGACCATAAACAACAAAGGAAACTACGAACCCAGGGCCTAGGATAATAACGATTACCTAGAGAGTTAAAACCATCAAAATGCCACTTAGTCTAAAGTGTAATGAATAGACCAAATAAGGCATGGGGTAAACATAAAACATAAGTTAGTCCATAAATGTATCGACACCATGCCACAGTGCAATCAGAAGGAAGATGCTGATCACGTGATTGACCATATAATATCGCCCACATATTCCTGTCAAAACTCACATGCAGGCTTTATTTCAGAAGGAGGGGAAGAAAAATGAGGGATGGATGTGGAAGATGGGGCAACAATTAAACTTTTGTGAGGAGAAAAGGTGAAGACAAATCCCTCCCCCTCCCCCCCCCCCCCCCCAAAAAAAAAAAAAAAACACATCCCACGTTCCCAAACAATGCATTGAGGTAACAATGGTGGCACGGGACAACAAGAGAGAAAATAAGTAAAGTATGGGAAAGAAAAACTCTCTTACGAGCTGCCTGAGAAAAACACCAAACTGTGACTTACAGGAGGTGTCCTACAAATACAATCTGCCGTGATATATCCTATAGCACATACTGCTCCGTAATGATAATCAAACCTGAAGAACACATGGAACTCCCCAAATCAGGAGAACTTTTGACTGTAGAGTAAAATAATGAAGGACCAACCTTCCAAGAAAATTTGCCAAACCTTATTTTGCGTGTATCACTAACTGAAAAAACTAGTTCACTTATCAAAGCTGAAGCAGCGGTGGTTGGAAGACCAGAGGAAGCCATTCCAAGTAGCGTGCTGCAGTTTCACGAGTATCATGTCCACGTGACTCAGTAATTGCTTTAGCCATGGCAGTTTGTTAGCATAATGAGGAATGATCACCTGTAAATAGCAGTATTTAGTAGGAAAAGTTAATGCTAGTCCCAAGGGGAAAATTAAAATAGAAGCGCAAAGCCAGTCGCTTCTTTTGTCATACTTGTGGAGCATGAGATCCAATTGCCACCAGTGCCCTGGAGGCACAAGCATGCAACTCAAACCGAACCTTCAAATGCCATAGCATGATCTAGCAGTAAACACATAGTTTTCACTGAAGATGAAATTTCAGAGGGTCCTCCATCAGTTTCAGAAAGCAGCTTTTCTGACTCAAAACACTTCAACAAAAACTTGATCATTGCAACATAAGTTTCTGAAGGAAAAAGAAGCTGCTGTTCCCTTGTTTTCAATTGATTCTAACAACTCTGGTCGCTGCTTGAGGATGTAACTTAACATGTCCCCAAGTTTTGGGTACTTCCGACTGTTATCACGGCGGGTAGGTTGCCCATTATCATTACCGGGGAACAGGCCTTCCAGTGCCATTTCTCTTCAAAGATATATCAAAAGAAAAAAGCAGAACAAACAATAACCTTACGTTAGTAATAGAGACAACTACCTCTGTATGCATACATAATGAGTACAAAGACCAATATACAAAGCCAGCCAGAGAGATCTGTCGGAAGAACTTTAGTGACATCATGACACATATGAAGAAAACAAGCAATCAATATCATGCAGCCTTTCAAGAGCATAAGCATGAAGAAACTTAAAACATCAACACTAGATCATTAATATCACGATCACACTCATAATCTGACAAAGAAGTAACATGACCTACAGGCACCTATAAAATGCACATACTTCTTCGAACAAACTTGCAACAAATAGAGAAATATCTAACACTCTACACTAACCCATAACTCCTCCCTCCTATATAGAAAAATATTACCTAAGAATGCCCAACTAATTTGACCGGAAAGCATTTTTTATTTTTTTATCATATATACACTTTGAAGAGAATATGTCATCTACCTTATATCCAACTTTGGATCTGCAGCCCCAAGCATACATAGAAATCGACTCGGGCAGTGTTTGAAAATCAAACAATATAGTCGCCCACCTCACAGCACAGAAACGTACTTCACTTTGTTCCTGATTAAATAAGGTACTCATTTCCATATAAATTGTATACTCCTGCTATACATATTTACTAAAACAAACAGTACAAAACCTGTTTCAAATTTCCAACAGTAGTGGCTCCAAATCCTTTAGCACAGTAATGGATGCATCCTGATAATGGAGCATAAAAAGCATCAGCAATCTCTCATAAAGGGAGATGCATCAAAATAAATGAAAGGATAATGGAGAATAAACAGTATCACTGATCCCTCATAAAGGAGATGCATCAAAACAAATGAAAGGAAAGAAGGCTGTCTCATAGGGGTAGCTCTTTTTTTACGGCCAGCTCGCTACGCCTGACGCCAACCCTCCTCCTTTACCCTGGCTTGGGACAGGCTATGTAAGCATACAAAGGCAGAGTTCTCAAAGCCAGAAAGGGGGAAATCTCTTCAAACACCCATCCATAACTACTTTTCTTTTAGAATCTGAATACCCTAGAGCACATGAGAAAAAATTGATCCATGCCCTTAGAGGGGATGCTTTTCTTACCTATGGATTGAAGGGACTACTTAACCATATGCCGGAGGAGAAAACTAAGAGATAGACTCACTAAATCCAAAACCAAATCAAAATGCCACACTCAAGAAAGATATTTGCAAGTAGAAATATTACAGGCAAATAAACTACAACTAATACTACCACCACCCCCACGCATCACCATTTCCTCTACTACCTATAGACATTATAAGCAATTCCTCCTCCACCACCACAACCACCATTTCGGCTACTACATTATAAGCAAAAATCCAATAAGTGGCTCGGCTGTATGAATTATTCCATGCCAGTGTGTCGATTGTGTATCTTCCGTTGTAAGCTCTAAAGTGCTACATATCCCTCTTTTTCACCCTCAATATTTGATTTCAATTCACATAAATAAACCTAAAAAAGATGTTATTAAAATCACATGAGTCTAGACTCCAACATAAAATCTAAAGCCAGGAATCTTTTATTAGATTGCACTAAACGCCCAATTAAAGAGCACAGAAGTAACACAAACTGGAGACAAGTTGATGGTCATCCCAATTTATTTCTTCATTTATTTATTTTGTAATACCTGCCAATAGGCTATTTAAATTTGTAACACTATAGAAACCAGGCTCTTCCTAAGGTTTGAGGTGTTGACATCAGTTTTCTTATCATACATATCAAAAGCCAAATATGAAAAGTGTCAACAATCTGTCTTCATATTTAAATAACCTTGATTACAAGTGCTTTAGCATAGACCTATAGGTAATGAGATGTAGGCTCTGCTATAATCATTTCAGAAAATTCTATCTTGAAGCACTACCAGAAAATGATTTTATAGTTGGTGAAGAAATTTAAACCATTTACACCTAAAGCGGACCAAATGAAGCTCACCAATTGCCAAAATGACCAGTTAGAACAAGCATTTGTGATGTACTACCAGAAAGGGGTCTTCATCACTTATATTATAATTTCATGCAACAGATTGAGAATCAATATTCATATTGTCACCGAAGAGTATAGCAACCTTGTATGCAGCAGCAAGGGAGACAGTTGCTTCTTGAATCGTAAAACGGAGAAATGGTGCCTCCAACTTCAATGCATCAAAAAGCCGAGCAGCCATATCGACTTTATCCCTAAGAGCACAACAAATACGGGATAATCCAACACACAAAAGCAATAAGCCGAGCAGCCATATCAACTCTGTCCCTAAGAGCAGAACAAAATAGGGGACAATCCAACGCACAAAGGCAACACTTTTTTTTTTTTGGTGGGGGGGGGGGGGGGGGTGTCGAAGAATCAAGAGAAGATCTCGGGAAATCAGGAGAAAATCTTGGGATATGATTTTAATTTGTTTCCATTTACTTTTATTTCTGAATGCTCTAAATTAGGAGGTAGATCATTAGAATTAGGAAGTAGGAAATCTTTTCCTTTTCTGTTTTTATTTTCTCCCTATTGTACAGCTATCCTAGACTTTATTTATATGTAATGTTCGCTGTAACAATCATCAGAAAATAAGAAATAGAAGAAACTACTTTTCTTCTTTGAAATTCTCACATGGTATCAGAGCTGAGGTTTTGAATCCAGCTCCTACTATGGTGAAAACGGCGATGACCGAGCTCTTAAGGACACCGATTCAGGTGTTGTTCCAGAGAAAGATTCAATCAATTTCTCTGGACAATCAAGCAGTAGTGGAGAGCAATTCTCCCAAAACTCCAACCTGCTATTAACAGTTCACCGATTCAACGGCCAAAATTATTTGGAGTGGGCTCAATCGGTGAAACTAGCAATCGATGGTAGAGGGAAGCTCGGCCACTTGACAGGAGAGGTGAAGGAACCAAACAAAGGTGATCCGTATTGGAAGACATGGAGATCCGAGAACTCCTTAGTGATTGCTTGGCTAATCAATTCAATGGAGCCAGCAATTGGAAAACCGCACTTATTCCTTCCGACCGCTAAAGATGTGTGGGACGTTGTGAGAGAAACATATTCTGATTTGGAGAACTCTTCCCAGATCTTTGAACTGAAGACAAAGTTATGGCAATCAAGACAAGGAGATCGTGAGGTCACTGTTTACTACAATGAAATGGTGACCTTGTGGCAGGAATTAGATCAATGCTATGATGATACATGGGAAAGTCCAGCTGATTGCAAGAGACAAATGAAGAGAGAAGAGAATGATAGAGTATACATGTTTCTAGCAGGCCTTAATCGAGGCTTGGATGAGGTGAGAGGCAGAATCCTTGGTCGAAAACCTCTGCCATCCATCCGCGAGGTTTTCTCCGAAGTTAGGAGGGAGGAATCTCGGAGGCGAATCATGCTACGTGATTCGGAAACAAATGTGAATTCTATATCCGAGAATTCTGCACTTGTAGCTCGAGGGCCTGATTATGAAGAAGATAGAAGGAAGAAGCCATGGTGTGAACATTGCAAGAAACCATGGCATACCAAAGAAACATGCTGGAAAATTCATGGGAAACCGCAGAATTGGAAGAAAGAAGGCTGGAAGAGAAGGAGCAATAGTGATGGTCGTGCGTTCCAAGCAACAAAAGAGGAAGAGCAAATCAAGTCAGATTCGGTTCCATTCACGAAGGAACAATTAGAGCACCTGTATAAACTCCTTCAACCTCCACAACCTTCTTTAAATCCATCTTGTTCTTTAGCCCATAAAGGTAATTATTTTTCTACCGCTTTCCTCATAGAAAATCCACACCAAAATACTCCATGGATTCTCGATTCAGGAGCAACCGATCATATGACAGGTTGTTCAAAACTCTTTTCCACCTATAATCCATGTGCAGGAAATAAAAAAATCACAATTGCAGATGGTTCTCTTTCGGCTATAGCTGGATTAGGATCCATCAAGCTCTCACCTGCTCTCACACTTCATAATGTTCTTCATGTCCCAAAGCTATCTTGCAACTTGCTGTCCATTAGTAAAATAACCTCTGATCAAAAGTGTCGAGCTAATTTTTTCTCATCTCATTGTGAGTTTCAGGACTTGACCTCGGGGAGGACGATTGGCAGTGCTAGGGAGAGTGGAGGACTTTATTTCTTTGAAGATGGAACAAGCTCAAGTAGACAAATTCAGGGTAGCTGTTTCGAATCTGTTTCCATTTGTAAGGATGATGATATTATGTTATGGCATTATAGGCTAGGTCATCCGAATTTTCAATATTTAAAGATCTTGTTCCCAAAGTTGTTTTTGAATAAAAGTCCATCTTCATTTCAGTGTGAATTCTGTGAATTAGCCAAACATCATCGAACCAATTTTCCCTCACAAACCTACAAGCTGTCGAAACCATTCTCATTAATTCATAGTGATGTTTGGGGCCCATCTAGAATTCCTACACCCTCAGGAAAGAAATGGTTTGTTACATTTATTGATGATCATACGAGGGTGAGTTGGGTGTACTTGTTAAAAGAGAAATCTGAGGTAGAGACTATTTTCAAAAAATTTTACACCATGATACAAACACAATTTCAAGTGCAAATCCAGATGTTTAGGAGTGATAATGGGAAAGAATATTACAATAAAATTTTGGGACAATTTTTCTTGGAAAAGGGAATTGTGCATCAAAGTTCTTGCCCTGACACCCCTCAACAAAATGGGGTGGCAGAGAGGAAGAATAAGCACCTTTTAGAAGTAACTAGAGCTCTACTCTTTACAACTAAAGTTCCCACATACCTATGGGGTGAAGCTCTTCTTACATCCACATATCTTATCAATAGGATGCCTTCCAGAGTGTTAAAGTTTCAAACACCCCTGAGAGTCCTTCAGAAGACCTATCCTACCTCTAGACTTGCTTCAGCCTTACCTTAAAACTATTTGGTTGTACCTCCTTTGTTCACATCTATGATAGAAATCGAGGGAAACTTGATCCTCGAGCAAAACGATGTGTGTTTGTTGGTTACGCACCTAACCAAAAAGGTATAAATGCTTTGACCCGATTTCTAAAAAATGTTTGTCACCATGGATGTCACCTTTTTTGAATTGACACCTTTTTTGGAGCTCATCTTCAGGGGGGAAAGAAAGTGCAGATTCGCACAACCCCATCATAGAGTCTTTTCATCTTGCAGAACCTGAAAATCCTAATTCTCTTCCTGAAAATCCTACTCCAGCAACTCTCATACCTGATTTTGAACCATGTTTTTTAGATAATGAAAATTCGAGTCCACCTATTTTGGCATCTCATCCTACTTGTGAGCATAACAGGTGCGAAACTAGTACCTAGTGAGCTCCCCTCCTACTCTCAAGTCTACTCAAGAAGAAACAAAACTCAAAGAAATGAGTCTTCTGCTCCCTTAAGCTGCCATGAGTCTGAACTAGGGCAAGACCATAACTCCATACAATCGTCAGGTAATGTTCAAACTCAATCTGTCCAACCTGATCTCAGCAAAAAAAATGAGTCTACAGATGAACTTGACGTACTTATTGCTATCCGAAAAGCAGTTAGGTCTTGTACCAAATATCCTACGTCTCATTATGTATCATACAAAAATCTCTCACCCAATTTTCGTGCCTTTACCTCAACCTTGTCTTGTGTGGAGATTCCAAAAACTGTGCAGGATGCTCTAGAGGTTCCTGAGTGGAAGGAAGCAATTCTTGAGGAGATGAAAGCTCTGGAAAAAAATGGAACATGGGATATGGTGGATCTACCCAAGGGAAAGTCCACAGTTGGATGCAAGTGGGTATTTACAACCAAGCATAGAGCTGATGGTACCCTTGAAAGGTATAAAGCTCGGTTGGTTGCCAAAGGATTCACTCAGACTTATGGCATCAATTACTTTGAGACCTTCGCTCCAGTTGCCAAATTAAATACTGTCAGAGTGCTCCTATCACTTGCAGCCAACCTTGACTGGCCTCTACAACAACTAGATGTGAAGAATGCATTTCTGAATGGAGATTTGGAGGAAGAAGTTTACATGGATTCTCCACCGGGCTTTGACAGGAGGTTTGGATCAAAGGTTTGCAGATTGAAGAAGTCTCTATATGGACTGAAACAGTCATCGAGGGCCTGATTTGAGAAGTTCACTCAGTCTGTAAAGAAAGAAGGGTATGTTCAAGGACAAGCTGATCATACCATGTTTGTAAAGCATTCTCGTGATGGGAAGGTTGCAATTCTAATAGTGTATGTGGACGACATCATTCCCACTGGGAATGATATTCCCGAGATGAACAGGTTGAAAACATGTTTAGCTTCTGAATTTGAGATCAAGGACTTGGGAACTCTAAGGTATTTCCTAGGAATGGAGGTGGCTCGGTAAAAAAAGGGCATATCAATTTCACAAAGGAAATATGTCTTGGATCTTCTAAAGGAGACTGGAATGAGTGGTTGTAGACCTGCAGAAACTCCAATAGATCCTAATCAAAAACTTGGAGATGACAAATATGAGATTCCTGTTGATACATCGAGATACCAGAAGCTCGTAGGTAAACTAATCTATTTATCACATACTCGGCCAGATATTGCCTTTGCCGTGAGTATGGTAAGCCAATTTATGCATTCTCCCTATGAAAAACATCTTGAAGCTGTGTATAGGATCCTGAGATACCTAAAGAGCACACCTGGCAAAGGTCTACCATTCAAAAAGTCGACTCAACAGGAAATTGAAGCATACACTGATGCAGATTAGGCAGGGTCAATTACTGACAGAAGGTCGACTTCAGGATATTGTACATATGTATGGGGGAACTTGGTTACTTGGCGAAGTAAGAAGCAGAATGTGGTGGCACGAAGTAGTGCAGAAGCAGAATACCGAGCAATAGCCCATGGAGTCTGTGAGATGTTGTGGCTAACAAGAGTACTAGAAGAACTTCAAGTGCCAGTGAAAATGCCTATGAAGTTGTACTGTGACAACAAGGCTGCAATCAACATTGCACATAATCCAATGCAACATGATAAAACTAAGCATGTTGAGATTGACAAGCACTTTATCAAGGAGAAGATTAATGCAGGAGCTATTTGTATGCCATTTGTGCCAACAATACAACAAATAGCTGATATTCTTACGAAGGGACTATTTAGGCCTAACTTCGAGTCTCTCATTAGCAAGTTGGGAATGATAGATATTTACGCACCAACTTGAGGGGGGGTGTCGAAGAATCAAGAGAAGATCTCCGGAAATCAAGAGAAAATCTTGGGATATGATTTTAATTTGTTTCCATTTACTTTTATTTCTGAATGCTCTAAATTAGGAGGTAGATCATTAGAATTAGGAAGTAGGAAATCTTTTCCTTTTCTGTTTTTATTTTCTCCCTATTGTACAGCTATCCTAGACTTTATTTATATGTAATGTTCGCTGTAACAATAATCAGAAAATAAGAAATAGAAGAAACTACTTTTCTTCTTTGAAATTCTCACAAACCCCTTTCATTGTTTGCTCAAAAGGGACATTTTCAATTGCTTGGCATCACTTCCATCTTGATCCAAAGTTAAAGGCTAAACCATGTTGTAACATTGTTTTTTAAGGATACAGACCAAATATACTAAGATTTTGGATTTGACATTGTTGACATAGCATAAAAAAATTTGACGTTGCATCAAAGGTAAAATTCAATTTGATATACTCAATTTATTCTTTGTTCTCTGTGCAGATTCCTGTTCATCTTACCCAGTTCTTCAACTCTACATGCCTTTCATCATCAAAACTCTGAGAGAGAGAGAGAGAGAGAGAGAGAGAGAGAGAGAGAGAGTTATCACCCAAGTCTTGCTTATGAGATTATCCTAACCATATTATGCATAAAAAGCGCCCCAACATAATAGCTCAATTCTCGGTTGGAATTCTTTGACACATTTCTTCCCACATTATCCCTTCATCGACATTCAATGGAAGAGTGCAAGTACTTCATCCACTACGCTGAGTGGCTCATCATATTGACTCATTCCTTATCCTTTCCATCACAATCTAAATTCACCTCATTGACAAAGGATCTAAACGTGCCTTCCAATACCAAGATGAGCTAACTGGAGCTCCGATTGACTAATATCAAATAATCAGAATATGCCAGGCATACCGTATTAGAGAAGCTGAAGAAGCAAGGTGAATAGATTTTCACATAATATGTTTTACTTACACAGTTCATAACACCACCTAGTCAACATTATAAGAGTGCTTATTTAGGTTACTTTGCAAATTCATCAGAGTTTAATGAATCCATTGTAATTGTGGAGCATGAAATGCAGAAGATTGACAGAAAGCAAGTCTAGCCCTACTTCATTTCCAAGTGAAAGAATACACGTAAGGTTACAAGTAGCAGCCCCATCAACAAGATTTACGCAAAAACAGATGCTAGTAGGTAGTGGATGACATTTGTCTTGCGCTCACAGCTGTTATGATAACTTAAAGAACACTTAACACAGTAGAAATGATTCAAACGGTGTCAGAGGACTAAAAGAGCCAACAAGAAGTTAAAACATCATGCAATGTTTCTTATATCAGACAAATATGTAGAACATCTGGAAATTGAAGGCAGGACCAAACTCACCGTGCTTCTTTAGGAGATGACACAGTGCACAAACCAGAGACGCAATATAATTGCGGCCCTCAGAGTCCATATTTTCACCGTCCTTGATAGCATCCTAACAAAAGTAATCACAGAACAAAATCAACCGGCTACTCTCGATGGTTTTTCTTTTCTTTTTTTTCTTTTTTTTTGCAAAGAACAAGCTAGACGCGCAACCCCGCGCTCACGCGAGACAGCCACCAACCACCTCAAAAGGTCAAGCATTTAAGCAAAAGCCTACATAGAAGACAGTTAAAATCAGCAACCAACAGTTCCAGCTACTCCGCCAGATGAAGCAGAAATTTCCAACTCCGTTAACAAAGACACATTCAAACCCTGGTCCCACAAAATCCCACAAACCCCGCAAAAAAATCTACTTCCCTATAGAGAAATTCGATGGTACCATGGTGAAATTATCAAACGAATCGAGAAGCGAGTTGATGAGCGAAGAAGAAGGCGTCCCGGTCGACGCCAGGATGCAATCGAGCAGAGGCGGAATAGCAGCCGGAGGCACTCGTCTGAAGCCGTCGGACAGCGAGTTGACGACGGCGGCCGCAGAGCCGCCGCTCTCCGCCGTATCCATTTCTCAGTTGAGCTCAGCGCGCGCGGTTAAGGACGGGTTGCGGGTTCAAGCCGGCAGTGGCTTTTACGGGACGCTTAAACCCGTCCATTGTTCAGCAAAAGAAATGCTTAAGCCCTCCACCAAAAAGATCGCTGACGCGTCCCCGACGTTTAATATGACGAAAAATCCTAAATCTCAAATTAATTTTTGAATTATTTGCATCAATTTAAAAGATATCGTGATATTAACCTAATATTAACAGATAACTAGTTAGGAGTTCGCCACGCAGTAATTAACCAAAAATTTTGCTAACGACTCAAGTAATACATTCAATTGCTTCAATTTGAATTATCTAATAAATGCCTTACATGTATTAATATTATATCAAATTAAGAATAAGAATAATCAAATCCATTTCTCGATTCAATAGAAGGAAAGTTGGATGGGGCCCTAAATGAAAATAATTTAAGGATTACAGGTGAAAATAATTAAACCATCTTATTGTTTCATCCTAATTTCTTAAATTTCCATCTCAATCTTCAAGCCGGCGACGCACAACCAAATCACAAATCAACGTGCAAAACCAACGCTGAACCTTTATTCCATGCATGCATTGTCCTAATCAATACAAACCAACGCTCATCAATCGGCAACCAGAGTGAACGAAAAGCTCCATCCATCAGCTTTTCCATCCCATTTTCATGTCGAGCAATTTATGATCGACGCGCCGGTTCACCCTGTGCCTCGCCGAGTCGCCATCGATGTTGCTTCTGCAGCCCTCGCTTCGAAGGTCTGAACGGGAAACGTGGCGGCCCCGAGGATGCATCCTTGGTTTCCCGAGAACGATACCGCCTCCTTTCTCATCGACGGCTCTCGCGCCTTCTCCCGATCGAAGTGAGTTTGCCCAGTCGAACTTCTTCGCTCGTCGAACAATCGTTCCGTGCTTCTCGGTATTACTATGACAGTTCGAATTTGGTGTTGACAAGGCCGTGCGAGGCCGGTTTTTCTCTTTCGTGGCCTCTCTCTTCGTTTCTCTAATCTCAACCTTGGTCCCTCCTTCCATTTTGATGCGTATATTCACCTCCGAGACCGATTTCTCCCCGATTCCCCGTCGGTTTTTCGCCGCGCTTTGCGCGGATTGCGGCGCTCTTGAAATTCTCTCCTTCTGGTGTTGGTAAAGCCGGTGGAGTTGCAGAGCCAGGCGGTACATTCCATCCTTGATCTCCTCCTCCAAATCTCGCTCCACGTCAAGCTCAAGTTCGCCGCGGATCCTGGATTCCTCGTCCGATAACGATAATCCTGCTCCTAGAGACGCTTTCTCTGGGCCTCGACGGTGATCAACCTGAAGAAAACAAATTAAAGTTCAATGTGCAAGCATCTACGTAGGTATCATGTATAAGGTTTGCTCAGACATGCATGCTCCATGTTTCCGTGTTTCGTTTTAGTAAAACTTTACAATATTACAAAAGTTTTTCGTATAAATGTGATGCTGTATTATACGAATGTCGGGATCATCCTAGCAAGAACCTACAGGCGTGTCCGACGTCCGCATGGCATTCACGCGCAAACAAGGGATCGATGGTATGAAACGGGAATGGAAAGATGGGTCCATATTCACCGTCGAGCCGCGCGACGCTTTCAATTGCAGAGACCGGTTAACGAGCCCCATCGGGACATCGCCGGACAGAGAAGGAGAATCTGAAAATGCCCAGAAAACTCGGCCCGATGCCTCAATACCGTCGCTTTTGGGTTATTTGGGACAGAGCTTTTTCTTGCATATGTACATATAGTGGCGAGAGTGAAGTTGACTGTTCGGGATGGGGCATACGGTCCAGTTGTAAACGAGGACGACGCGAGCATAACACGATGTCGTGAGGGATGTAAGAAACCGTTAAGAGGCGTTATTTCGGTTGGTCGGGTCACATTACGGGACAAATGTTTCTAAGTGTTGATGTGAAATTAAGGGGGTCATACTGCACCGTAACTCCGCGTGCATGAGTATTCGAGGTTTGATGAGCTGGTGCTTTACGTGGAAGGCCATCAAAGAGCTCTGGGTTGGCCTTTAAGCACAATCAAGATAAAGTGGGGGGCAATCCTCACGTGCTTGATGTGTTCCAAGTTCTTGCAATCGACAGCAACATTTCTGCAGAGGTCCCAAAATGGTGTCCGATTTACAAGACAATCGTAGCATTCTTTCGGAAGCAATACGGGCTGACGACCGGGGATGGGGTCGAAATCCAAAGGAAACTTAAGTCGCCTGTGTCGATTTCGGGTATCGGTACCTTTTTTTTTTGCCAGGATTTTGGCGCGTTCTAATTATGATGCAGCTCCAATATGATTGTGCTCCACGTTTTTGTCCAAGTTGAAATGAGGAAAGAAGGTCGAGAGCATCAGATCTCAGTTTAATTTAACTTTTGCCCCGTCAAGTCCCCGTTCAGTATCTCACTCCTGAGCAGTGCATGAAGGGAAGCACCTTACGAGCCGGCGCATCAGTTTTTATGCAATGCCGGCTGTGTTTGAAAATCCCACGTGACAGTTTGCTATTCGAAGGCCATCCCACCATTAGTCTAATCTTTTATTATTATTTTTTTTTTATAGTTGATTGCATTGGCAAGACCTTGCGTAATCTCGTTTTTAACTATTTCTTATATTTTTGGTACCCTATGATAAATTTCTCTCAAACTATTTTTTGACCATCAAAAACTGTAAACCGATACATATGTGACAAATTCACCTTACATTAATTTTTTTTACCACAAAAAACCTTAAATTGGTACACATGTAACAATTTTGTCCTTCGTTAAATTAGGTTAATACTACAAAAAAATCTTAAATTGAAATGCTTGTGACAAACAGAGGATAAAAAACCCTAAACTGGTGTATCCGCCAACTGCCACGTGTCATTTAACTCAGAAATTTAACGGTTAGATTAAACAAAAATTAATGAATGACAAATTTATCACAAATATATTAGTTTGAGGTAAAATTTCACAAATGTAGCCATTTAGGGTTTTTTGTGATCAAAGAAATAGTTTAGGGTAAATTTATTTGAGATTTTTCGAATATTAACTCAAAAAAAAAAAAAAAAAAGAAGATGCGCCAAGGGAATTTTTATATAGACTATTTTATAGCACGTAGAGAAAGGATAGGCTACCCTAAACTTGAACCGGGCCGAACATGTGGGCCAGAATGAGTCGAAAAGCCCGTGTATCGCAATTTCCACCCGTGGAACGAATATTGTAAAAAACATCAAAATGAATTGATCCAACTGAGGCAGCGAACAATTTCGGGGGGATTTGAACCCGACGTGAATCGAACACGCAACCTTCTGATCTGGAGTCAGACGCGCTACCATTGCGCCACGGATCCACGATGATGCCTTTGCTGCCCTTGAACAATATATCTATATAGAAAATTTATGCACTTGGCCAGAAAATCAGGAAACCGGTGTGAACTTTTTCTTTGTGGGATGATTTCTATTTTCATACATCATTCATCGAATTAAAGGACAAAGTGAAGAGAGGACGCTCGATTTAGACTAACTACCTTGATTTTTTTTAATTACTACTATGATTATTATAAGCTTTTTGAGTTGTGGCGTATGCTGATCAGTTTAAAATATGCCAAAACATATTATGATGTTTAGTAAAGCCGTCAATATGGGTCGAAGACCCATATTTGACCCATATTTTGTATAAAATGGATCTTATATGGGTCATTAACTTTTTGAAAAACTCACTAAAAAGGGTCAAAAAGGTTGAAGCGAAATTTAATGGGTCGAAATTGGGCCATGCATGAAACCATTTTTAACCCATATTGGACCCATTTTCAGCCCATAACTCCCACAAATTACAAATGGGCCTAGGGCCTCAAAGCCTAAACTTTTTTCTTATTATTTTTTTAGTTTTCTATTTCTACAAATGGACCCATGGCGTCATCCGCCGGTCGCCGCCGCCTCCGCTCGCCGTCTCCTGTCCGTCGTCGCCGCTCTCTGTCTACCGCCGCCGCCATTCGCCGTGGCCAGAGAAAAATAAAATAAAAATAAAATAAAATACTTTTTTAAAAAACTATTTTGATAATAAAATCTTTTTATTTTAAAAATCCTAAAGAAATGAAAAAATCAAATTTTTTTTAAAATATAAAAAATTTCACTGGATTTTTTATTGCATGAAAGTATTTTAGTAATATCATTTTTTTTATTTTATTTAATAATTTTTTTATTATTTTAATTTTTTTATTTGATGTAAAATTTTATCTGATAACATATGCATGTGAAAAGTTTAAAATAGGTTAAATGAGTTATATAATTTTTCTTAGAATATTAATGTGATTTGGCAATATAGATCAAAATGGGTCAAGTCAGATATGGATTGGTTATGGGTCGAGTCGGGTAGAATCATTGAATATGGGACAAAACGGGTTAAACGGGTCAATATGGGTCGGACCATATTCGACCCCACCCAAACCTGACCCGACCCACCCATTTGACACCTCTAAATGTTTAGCCTACAAAGGTGATTGGCTTAGTGATAAAGGCGTCCATTGTCTCTTCATGCATTTCATTCACATCGGGAGAGATCCTCTAAAAGGCTCAAGTTTTGTTACCTAGATGTGCTATACCTCGAGTGGAGAGATTTCGGGCCTCAACTTGCTAGTCCTAAACTCCATATGAGATCAACAGGGTTCGGTTCTTTTGCTCGCAAGTTATTTCTGATATTCTGTTCATAGCCAAGTGAAAAGGGCTGTTCTACAAGCAGTAACCTACATCTTCATTGATGAACAACTTGGAACAGCTTTTGAGATGAGAAGACTGTAAAAGAAGGATTTCCAGGCAGGAATGACTGGGCACATGACTTCCAAATTCGGCTCAGATATGCTCTGCTGAAGATTCCCATTGCAACTTGGTTTCTACACAGCCAGCAAAACGCGGACCCCATGGAGGATACCTTCTTCTTTGGTTTTAACCATCTTTCGTCTGTGGAGATCAGAACAAACTGCATGATCCTACCGATTGCGCTTAAGGTTTTAGATAAATTTCATGTCGCATCCCTGCACTTATGAATTTGCCTGATGTTCGAACCGTTTTGAGTAGAAGTAACGGACCATTTCTTTGTTCTCCATACATCAAATAGTTATACAAGTTCAAGCTTTGTACAAGTCGTCCGTAAATGGTTATCGAAATACTGTGTCAGCTGAAACCTGTGGGAAGTTGCCCTTGCTCAAATGGAAATCAGCAAGTCTAAACACCTTGAGATTGTTGATCTGGTCTACGCCGTGCCATGCGGTCGAAGGACATCAATGATCACTGTCCATATAGGATGCATTCCCCCATGGGCTTAGCTAGACAAATATAAGAGGAGAAGAACTGAGAATTACGAGGTTGACAGCTTCTCGTCCAAAAGTATAGGACAGTAACTTCCTGAGCATGGGCAAAATCGACTCCGCTCAGTTTTTGTTTCATATTTCGAGCACGTTTCGCATTCCAGAAGCTTACATAGTGCAGCTGTTGAGTAAAGATGAGGAAAGCTCAGTCTCTCGGGATTTACTTGGATCATATCATTTCGCCATTTTCGGCAATAAACCAACCATTAGAAAACAATCAGTTCTCATCAGCAACATTGCTCAGCTATGAGCGAATATAACTTATGCATTTGTATTATTCTCAACATCCCAAAGACAAACTAAATCTTGATGAGCATTGGATCTTAACAAAGAGAGTACCGACGCTTTTCTCGACCCTATAAAAGCAGCAAGAACTGAAATCCACAAAACACACACACAAGACACACCCAACACCTAACGGGAGAAATTGTCTAGCCTAATAGCATGAGCCTTGATCTTGGCTATCGCGAAGAACCCAATCTTCGCGATATGCGGGAGATCCTGACATTCCGAAGGATTTCCTGGTCCCTCTGGCCCGAACGCCAGCACAATCCTAGGCAATACGTCACATACACCAATCTCAGGATTTTCACTGCAAGAGCCAATCTGACGGGACGAACCACGGCCCTCATAGCCAAAAGTGACAAGGGCAGGGCGTTCTCATGGTCAAAATCATCTACCTGCCTTGAGGGATCAACACCTGTCGCGACTAAAATTCGAGACTTTTCATATTTTTAGGTTAATGGATTACCAAGTTAATTTAAGTGAATTAACTAACCTAGTTCGAGCTCTTCCCAAGCTCTACCAATTCGCAACTTAGGTTCAATATTAAATACAAAAGAATTTTAAGAGGAGTGCGCCAATAATCGTTTTTTGGTAGGTCGATTAGAAACCTAAGTAAATTAGTGGGCGAACTAAATTAATTCTACGAAACCAAAGATTTTAAGTTCGGGACTGGTTACATTAATTTTTCAACTAATGCCCTTCCGGTAACCAATTTCATGACTAATGTTCAATTTGGCAACTTTGATGAATTCTCACTTGAAATTCAAAGGTGAATTTTTTAGGATTTTTTTGTATGATTTTTTTTTATGGATGAAATTTAAAATTCAAGTTGCAAAAATTAAAAGATAATTTACCGCTATTTCTTTCGAATTTAAGTTTCGATCTAAAGCCTGATAGATCGACCCTAAAATTCGAAATACCCGCGATAGAAATAATTCTATCTAAAGCATGATAGATAGATTTATTTCCATGTATGCGGTTGCGGATTAGGAAAATTTCCTAATCGATTACATTCGTGAAATATTTTTGGGTATTCATTGAGTATCTTCAGAGATTTTAAGATTATCATGAGATTACAAAAATTCCAAAATA
>JAGVVM010001445.1:0-19334 GCA_019149425.1 Psidium friedrichsthalianum | reverse complement strand
TAGAACGGACGCGGTGCTTCTCATTGGTGCTCGCAACAACTTTGGTAGCCAACAGTCCCGTAGAAATCTCACTCAGCAGGGCAGCCCATCTCAGTCTCATGACTCTCGGCCTCTATGTCAATTTTGTGATAAATATGGCCACACGGCCAAAACTTGCTACCGTATCCGAGGTCGTCCAATACTGAACCTGTTGTGCATCACACAACACGCTCAGCCCCATAATGGCTTGTTGATTCAGGAGCGTCTCACACGTCACCAACGATTTAGCAAACCTATCTCTCCACTCGGAGTATGAAGGACCAGATGATATTATTATTGGCGACGGGACACGTTTGAGTATTTCACATGTTGGGACGACAAAACTTGTGTCTCTTGAAAACACCTTTGTGTTTACCTAACACACTTTGCCACCGTCTCTTACTCAAAATTTAATTTCCGTCTCAAATTTTGTGCCCAAAACAATACTTTCATTGAATTTTTTGCCACCTTCTTTTTGGTGAAGGATCTTCGAACGGGAGCGACGTTGTTGCGCGGCGAGCATAAGCACGGAGTTTATCGGATGCCACTTTCCTACGGCCACACAAAGACCAACCTATAACGTTTATAGGAGAGAAAGCGGCTCATTGCGACTAGCATCGACGTTTGGGACATCCTTCTCTTTCCATTCAAAATTACGTAGTTAGACATTTTCATTACCCATAAGTCCTACGACCAAATCCATTTCCAAATCATATTGTGATTCGTGCCAATGCAATAAAAGTCATCGTTTGCCATTCAATGTTTCTACTCTCTCCAGTCAAATTCCACTAGAACTCATCTACACCGATGTTTGGGGTCTTGCTCCAAACATCTCAATTGATGGTTTCAAATATTACGTTTCATTTGTCGGCCATTTTACAAAATACATATGGCTTTATCCTATGCAAAAAAAATCTGATGTTTATGCCATTTTTAGCGGTTTCAAATCAATTGTCGAAAAACAATTTCAACGTCCTATTGTCTCTGTCTACTCCGATGGCGGAGGTGAGTATCTCAAACTCAAAACTTTTTTCACCACACATGGTATTTCTCACTTCACCACTCCTCCTCACCCCGCAACACAACGACGACATCGCCATGTTGTGGAAACGGGATTAACTTTACTCCATAATGCATCTCTTCCAACTCATTTTGGTCTTATGCCTTTCAAACTGCCTCATATCTCATCAATCGACTACTCACTCCAATCCTTCAGCATCAATCTCCATATCCAAAAACTCTTCAATCAAAAGCCGAACTATCTCAAACTTCGAATTTTCGGATGCTTATGCTATCCGTGGCTCCACCATATGGCCAAAATAAGTTTGATAATCGTTCCCGTCCATGTATATTTCTTGGCTACTCGCTCTCTCAAAGCGCATACAAATGTTTCGAACCTCAGACCAAACGTGTTACATTTCTCGTCATGTTGTCTTCCACGAACACATTTTTCCATATATCAAAACAAACTCCACCTCCAAACCCATTATCACCTACAAATCCCACATGGATCCAACTTCCAATCACTACCCAACAAGTGAGTTCAGCCTCACCTTCCATCCCAACGCCTATCCAGTCGCAAGCAAATGCAGCCGACCCACTGTCTGCTTCCCCCGCAACAACTGTTTCTCAAGTTCGCAGCACCGACGCCATCAATAACCATCCTCTGCCGAATCACAACCTCCACCACCACTCAACCCACCTCCCTTATCCTCTGATCCACCACCACAACAGGCCTTACTGCCATCTCCGCTAACCACAACACGCAGCCATCCAATGATTACACGATCCAGAATAACATCTTCAAACCCAAACACCTTTATCACACCACTAAACATCTCTCTACCTGACACCATCGAACTAACATGTGTTACTCAAGCCTTACGGGATGCCAAATGGCGACATGCCATGTCCGAGGAATTTAATGCGCTGTTGTACAATGGAACATGGGAACTCACTCCTAACATAAATTTCAGTAATATTGTTGGTTGCAAGTGGATCTTCTGGATTAAACGCCAACCTGACGGCAGTATTGAGTGCTATAAAGCGCGTCTCGTTGCCAAAGGCTTCCACCAACGCCCTGGGATTGACTACAAGGATACTTTTAGTCCTGTTGTCAAACGACCACTGTTCGTGTTGTGCTTTCTATTGCATTGAATCAAGGATGGCCACTTCGACAACTTGATGTCAACAATGCGTTCCTCCAAGGGGATCTCACGGATGAAGTATACATGACTCAACCGCTAGGATTTATTGATCCGACTTGACAAAACCATGTATGCAAATTAAGGAAAGCTATTTACGGATTAAAACAAGCGCCAAGGGCATGGTACACTGCATTGAGTAAATTCCTTCACACTCATGGCTTTCGCAACTCTCGCTCTGATCCATCCTTGTTCATCTACACCATGGGTCCAATTACAACATTCTTCCTTGTCTATGTTGACGATCTCATCATCACAGGCAATGACACTCTTTCTCATCACCAAATTCATTGAAGCATTGTCTATGCATTTCTCCGTGAAAGATTTGAGAACACTTCATTACTTCCTTGGCATTAAGTGATCCCAACCAAGACAGGTATACTTCTCTCTCAACATAAGTATATCTGTGAGATTCTCAAAAAACAAAAATGGATGAAGCTAAGGAGGTAGGCACTCCTCCTTGGCAATGGGAATCAGCTTATCCGCCAATGATCCAGCCGAGGCAACCAATGCAAGCGAGTATCGAAGTCTTATTGGAGCCCTTCAATACCTCACTATCACAAGATGTGACATTGCATTCTCTGTCAACAAATTATCTCAGTTTATGCAACGTCCCACTATCACACATTGGGTTGCTGCTAAACGACTTCTCCGGTACTTAAAAGGAAGCATATTTTATGGGTTACATCTAACATGCTCCACAACATCTATTCTTCACAGGTTCTCTGATGCTGATTAGGTAGGAAATGTAGATGACCGATCATCCACCTCTGCATTTGTCATCTATCTTGGCCCTAATCCAGTGTCTTGGAGTGCACGGAAACAACGCACAATTGTATAGTCTTCGACTGAAGCTAAGTATCGCGCCGTTGCTACCGCCACAGCAGAACTACAATGGGTTCGACATTTGCTATCCGAACTTGGTATCCAACCGATCACCACTCCAACTCTGTATTGTGACAACATCGGCGCCACATATATATATATGTGCAAATCTGGTATTTCACTCCCAAATGAAGCATGTTGCCATAGATTACCATTTCGTTCGTGATCTAGTTGCAAGTGGAGCTCTCCGCGTCTCCCACATCATCAACCACAGATCAACTTGCAGATGCTCTCACCAAACATTATCCAAACCTCGGTTAAGTTATTTACGACCCAAGATTGGCGTCTTCGATGGAAGAGCGCCATCTTGCGGGGGCGTGTTAAGGATACTGGCACAAATCAAGGAATCAAGATCAGATCAAATCACACAAGTACTAAAGTCAAGGAAGAATCTTCGCAATCAAGTGCTAAGATCAAGGGATTGTAAATTCATTTTGATTGATTCTAACGACGCGTAATCTCTTGTATAAATACATGTACTCAGCATATAGAAATTGTATCGGCAGTAAAAATCCTTTGCTCAGAATTTCAAAATCCCTTTTAAAAATGTCTTTGGCAATAGAATCGGGGTTGATTTCTATCTCAATCTCTCACTAGATCGAGTTGATCTTTCGTGTTCTTGCTTTCTCCTCTGCTATTTTGTCCTTGTATTATTGGTGAGATCAAAACAATCTCCCTCTCAGTTTTCACACTGATTGACGAATTACCTCAGCTTCGCATGCTGATACGAACGAGCACATTTTTAGACAAATCTTTTGAAAACTTCCATATGTTACGTTCTGCGTAGATGAATGTTTACACAGAAGTAAATTTGGTTGACCCGTTATTTAGATGTGATGGTAAGATACCATGTAACAACTTTTTGAAGATCGGTAAGCAATGTGTGGACGAGTGTCATACGGATAAGCTTGTCATTTTGTTTTTTAATTGTACTTTGTCCCCGTCTGATGAAGGCATTGAAGTTTTATCTGCATCGGATTATGTATTTCTCCTTTTCTTAGTCTCCTACTGCTAAAGTTAGATTTTGTTGATGATAGCTGACTTTACTGATTGTTTCTCCATGCTCTTGGTTATTTGATTCTCAGGGAGACATATAAGACCAAGAGAGTCTGTTGAACGCGATTAAGCAGGTTGATGTAGTAATCTCCGCTGTGGGGCAAGCACAGCTAGAGGACCAAGACAAGATTATTGCTGCCATCAAAGCAGCCGGGAATATTAAGGTCGTGCTGTTTATAATTATTTTGTCCACTTTGCTCTGTTCATTTAGCATTTGACTGATGATATAGGTTGATGTTAGTTTAATTACATCCTTCTGGTATAAGTGCATCAGATTCTCCTTGTGAGCTTCGCTTTGATGAAATGGGATGGATTCACTTATTTATATGAAGACTTCTAGATGGTCATCACTTTGTGTAGAAGTCATCAGTGAAATATGAGGATAACTATTTCAAATCCAAGTATAGCACTGTCTAGGCTTCTAAGTGGGTTACTCTAAATCCACACTATTGCTTTTTGATGTATTCAGTTGGGTTAGGGAATTCTGCCATCATTGATGCACGGCGTAGTACATGAATTTATACATATTTGTATGTATTTACTCAGAGATCTACATCTTTACACAAACAAAAAGTTTCTAGCACTCAATATGGATTATGGTAATCTACCCTGTTCAATCATGAATGCGAAACGTGAACTACTTAATCCTTCAAATGGTCTTTTTTCGGTGGTTTTGTCATTGTTGCAAATAAGTTACCAAAACCCAGTTAGTGGATTCTTTTGTAGTTTTTGCTTTGGGCGGTTGACGGTCCATAACGAGTGGAGGTTAGCTTGCTCACGAAAGGCAATGGACTTACCTGATATTTTAATAATTGTGAAAGTGTCCAACCAAGCAGCATGTTTGCATAATTTATACTTGACAGAGTTATCTGGCTATTGCCTTAACAATTTAATTTTTCACTTTTTTGTTCTTAATTTTTCTAATAGCACCTGGGGTCGAATTTGCTTCATTGCTTGTCTTGATTCACTTATAATCATTTTTTTCTCTGTTATAGTAACATACAGTAAAAATAATGTGAAATTCAAGGTCGTATAAGTTTGTTTTCTTTATTTGCTAGAACATATGTAAGTTTGTTGGGTAAGGGGAATGTACTCTAGTTTTCTGTTGCTTTCTAACAAAATGTTTCTTCTGATTCAATTAATTTTCTTTTTAGAGATTCTTGCCTTCAGAGTTTGGAAATGATGTGGATCGGGTCCATGCTGTGGAGCCAGCAAAAACTACATTTGCTATCAAGGTCAAGATCCGCTGCCTTGTTGAGGCCGAGGGAATCCCTTATACCTACGTGGTTTCTAACTTTTTTGCAGGTTACTTCCTCCCGACATTGTCACAGATCGGCACTATTGCTTCCCCTAGAGAAAAAGTTGTTATCTTAGGGGATGGAAATGCAAAAGGCAAGAAACGATTTTTTGAAATGCGCATTTAACTCATTCAGATTTTTCTGTTCATTTTTGACAACTTAATTACAGCGTGATCAAAGTGAAAGGCAGTTCTTGAAGCTTGAGAATTCGAGGCAACTTCCTTGTCTGGAGATGTTGGGCCTTTCACATCCAAAATCAATGGATGCTATGTGGTTTATCCGGGCACAATACCATCTAGTCGGCAGATCACGGAGGTTTTCTTTATGCATGTGGTTGAGAAGAGAACATATGCATGCATTTGTCTGCCAGTTGTCTGGTGAATCTGTTTACCAAGAGAATTCTTCTTGAATGCGAGCTGAAAGTAACTCTAGGAATATCAATGGCTTTGTGATATATTTATTCTAAAATTCTCCCCGTCAACATACAGTGGTGTTTAACAAGGAGGATGACATCGGCACCTATACCATCAAAGCAGTGGATGATCTGAGGACCTTGAACAAAATTTTGTGCATCAAGCCTCCTGCCGACACCTACTCGTTTAATGATCTCGTGTCTTTATGGGAGAGAAAGATCAGCAAGACCCTGAAGAGGGTTTATGTTCCGAAGGAGCAAGTTCTAAAGAACATTCAAGGTGAGGGATGCGTTTCTATTAGACTTGAGAACGTGAAATTGTCTATATTCTCCTAGATTTAAATATTCTGACATTGATCATTCTACTTGTCTATTCATATTGCAGAGGCTGCAGTTCCACTCAATGTGATATTGGCCATATCCCATTCTGTCCTCGTGAAAGGAGACCAAACCAATGTCGAGATTGAGCCGTCATTTGGAGTGGAAGCTTTGGAGCTCTATCCCGATGTCAAATACACGACCATGGATCAATACCTAGATCAGCTTGTCTGATTATCGAAATGGAGCATGCTTTCTAGATTTTTGACGCCAATTTGAATCATGAATAATATAGAATTCTGCTTGTCAGGATCCTAGTGGGGAATGTGGCTTCCTTTGATCATCTCATGGGTCATGGCATGTGCAACCTTTAAATATAAGGACATGCTATGAACATTTGATGTGTTTGCACCAACACGGTGCTTGGAGAAGTTGCATCTATTTTCGAGTTTATGGGTTCATCGGCCATGCTAACAAAAAGACATGGTGGACATAGACTTGTGTGTAATACCGCATTAACGAGAAAGTCCAACAATACGCGGCGTTATCTTGCCATATTAAATAAAATGCTATTTCAAATTCCAAAGCTTTGAAAATACTAATCTTGGGATCGACCCCCATCGAAAAAGGAATTTAGTGTTCCCTAAACGATAGTATAGTGACTATGAAACTCCAAAGTTTCAAAAAAAAATTAAAATGCTGTTAAAAATTGCCATGTCAATGTTGATCGGCAAAAGTTGGTGGGATGGATTAAATTAAATTGACACAAATATAAAAGATTTAGGATTGAATTATCCGCAAAAGAAAAAAGATTTATGATTGAATTGACATAATTGCTATAGATTTATGATATTTTTGGTAATTTCTCCATATTAATTGGGTATATCTTGTGAATAGAATCACTTGATCAGAAAAATTAAATATACAGCTATAGGAATTCAATTAGAAAAATTAGGAAAGGTAGAAGGGTGAATATAACTTGGGAAACTTAATGTCTCCTCGAAAGTTTCCTCATAATAAAAAACTTGAGGTTTACTTTACTTAGCAGATTTTTGTTTTTTTAATTTTATTTTAAGTGTGAGCAATGATGAAAATTATGTTGTGAGATGATTAATGATAAACTTAAAAATAACGAGACTAAATGGATTCATGAATACCTGGGAACATTGGACTAATGTTAAGGTTTTCAGACAAGAAAAATGCAATACGAATCTGGACGATCCTCGCACCAAATTCCCATCTCTAACTTTATAATTTAAGTACAAATATAATTATTAATTCGAATGTACGGAACAAACTTGAAATCCTTTACATTTAATGATAAAGACATTAAGGCGTCATGGTTCCATTTTGCTTACATCATGCTCGCTCTTTAAATCTCTAGCACCATCCAAAAAACTTAAATTTATATTTTCTTATTTTGGCTCATTTCACGCGTATTTGATTTTCCTCTGTTTATTCGCCCACCCTCTATGTACCCTCTTTCCAGTGAAAAGACGGTTATGCCCTCTGGAATCAAGGTGTCGGATTTCTGGTGGTCTCTTATGTGCCACGTAGACCAGCTCTGAATATTTTCTGCAGAGCTCTCTCCACTTGCAGCAGAGTCACTTCAGAAACCGATCAAGTTCTCCGGGAAAAACCCGGTCTCCGCCGTGAAAACTCTCCGATGGCCGAGAAGAGCAAAGTCCTGGTGATCGGAGGCACTGGCTACATCGGAAAGTTCATCGTGGAAGCGAGTGCTAAGTCCGGTCACCCTACCTTCGCTCTCGTGAGGGAGTCCACTCTCTCCAACCCCGTCAAGGCCAAGATCGTCGAAGGTTTCAAGAGCGTAGGCGTCAATTTAGTTCATGTGAGCAGTCATTCCCGCGCGATTGCGTTCGTTTCCCACACTCGTAGCGTCACCTGCCGTTAATGTTGTTCGTCATTCTGAGAAATGTCTTTAGCAGTAGAATCGGGGTTGATTTTTATCTCAATCTCTCACTAGATCGAGTTGATCTTTGGGGTTCCTGCTTTTTTCCTCTGCTATTTTGTCCTCGTATTGTTGGTGAGATCAGAAACAATCTCCCTCTCATCTTTCACGCTGATTGACGAATTACTTCAGCTTCGCGTGCCGATACGAACGGGCACATTTTTAGACAAATCTTATGAAAACTTCCATACGTTACGTACTGCGTAGATGAAATTTTATAAAAAGTAAAGGGGGCTGGCCAAAGTTAGATTTTGTTGATGATAGCTGACTTTACTGATTGCTTGTCCATGCTATTGGTTATTTGATTCTCAGGGAGACATATACGACCAAGAGAGTCTGTTGAATGCGATTAAGCAGGTTGATGTGGTAATCTCTGCTGTGGGCCGAGCACAACTAGAGGACCAAGACAAGATTGTTGCTGCCATCAAAGCAGCTGGGAATATCAAGGTCGGGCTGTTTATAATTATTTTGTCCAAGTTGCTACGTTCATTTAGCATTTGAATTATGATGTAGGTTGGTGTTAGCTTAATTCTCTCCTTCTGGTATAAGTGCATCGCGTTCTCCTTGTAAGCTTCCCTTTGATGACATGGGATGGATTCACTTATTTATCTGAAGACTTCTAAATGGTCATGACTTTGTGTAGAAGTCATCAGTGAGATTCAAGGATAAAGATTTCAAATCCAAGTATAGCACTGCGTGGGCTACTCTAAATCCACGCTATCGCTTTCTGACGTATTCAATTGGGTAGGAATTATGCCATCACGGATGCACGGTGTGCCATCTACATGAATTCATACATATCTGTATGTATTTATTCAGAGATCTTCATCTTTACACAAACAGAGGTTCTTTGACGCCAAACTCGTGCCCTCCCCAGTCTCGATCCTTGTATGGATATTGGGCTGCCAACATACTCCAGGGGGCTTTATCTATCCAGAACCTGCGTAGTCGGGTTTCTTCTAGGTCAGCCAAAAGAATTAAAAGTTTCTAGCACTAATAGGGATTATGGTCATCTACCCAGCTCTTCGATCATGAATGCAAAACGTGAACTACTTAATCCTTCAAATGGTCTTTTTTCGGTGGTATTATCATTGTTGCAAATAAGTTACCAAACCCATTTAGTGGATTGTTTTGTAGTTTTTGCTTTGGGCGGTTGACGGTCCATAATGAGTGGAGTTCAGCATGCTCACGAAAGGCAATGGACGTACCTGATATTTTATTACTTGTGAAAGTGTCCAACCAAGCAGCATGTTTGCGTATTTTATACTTGACAGAGTTATCTGGCTATTGCCTTAACAATTTAATTTTTCACTTTTCTTTTCTTCTATTTTTCTAATAGTATAATCATTTTTTTCTCTGTTATAGTAACATACAGTAAAAATAATGTGAAATTCAGGGTCGTATAAGTTTGTTTTCTTTATTTGCTAGAACATATGTAAGTTTGTTGGGTAAGGGGAATATACTCTAGTTTTCTGTCGCTTTCTAATAAAAATGTTTCTTCTGATTCAATTAATTTTCTTCTCAGAGATTCTTGCCTTCAGAGTTTGGAAGTGATGTGGATCGTGTCCATGCTGTGGAGCCAGCAAAAACTGCATTTGCTATCAAGGCCAAGATCCGCCGCCTTGTTGAGGCCGAGGGAATCCCTTATACCTATGTGGTTTCTAACTCTTTTGCAGGTTACCACCTCCCTACATTGGCACAGCCCGGGGCTACCGCTCCCCCTAGAGATAAAGTTGTTATCTTAGGGGATGGAAATGCAAAAGGTGAGAAATGATTTTTTGAAATGCGAGTTTAACTCATTTAGTTTTTCTGTTCATTTTTGACGACTTAAAGACGGTTATGATCAAAGTGAAAGGCAATTCTTGAAGCTTGAGAATTCCAAGCACTTCCCTGTCTGGAGATGTTGGGCCTTTCACATCCAAAATCTATGGATGTTATGTGGTTTATCTTGGCACAATACCACCTAGTCAGCAGATGACGGAGGTTTTCTTTATGCATGTGGTTGAGAAAAGAACATATGGATGCATTTGAATGCCGGTTGTCTGGGGAATCTATTTACCAAGAGAATTCTTCTTTGAATGCGAGCTAAAGTAACTCTAGGAATATCAATGGCTTTGTGATATATTTATTCTAAAATTCTCCCTGTCAATATACAGTGGTGTATAACAAGGAGGAGGACATCGGCACCTATACCATCAAAGCAATGGATGATCCGAGGACCTTGAACAAAATTCTATACATCAAACCTCCTGCCAACACCTACTCGTATAATGATCTCGTGTCTTTGTGGGAGAGAAAGATTGGCAAGACCCTGGAGAGGGTTTATGTTCCAGAGGAGCAAGTTCTGAAGAACATTCAAGGTCAGGGATGCATTTCTATTGGATTTAAGCATGTGAAATTGTCTATATTCTCTTGGATTTAAATATTCTGACGTCGTTGATCGTTCTACTTGTCTATTCATATTGCAGAGGCTGCACCTCCACTCAATATGATGTTGGCCATATCCCATTCTGTTTATGTGAAAGGGGACCATACCAACTTCGAGATTGAGCCGTCGTTCGGAGTGGAAGCTTCAGAGCTCTACCCCGACGTCAAATACACAACCGTGGATCTATACCTGGATCAGTTTGTCTAATTGTCGAAACTGAGCATGCTTGCTAGATTTCTCACATCAGTTTGAATCATGAATAATATAGCATTCTGCTTGTCGGGATTTTAGTGTGAAATGTGACTTCCTTTGATCATGTCATGGCATGTACAACCTTTAAATATAAGGACATACTATGAACATTCAATATGTCCGCATCTATGAGTAGTTAGTTCTGTTTTGGAGTTGGTATGGTTTTCTCTAATTTTTGTGGCATGTCACGCTATGTCGCTCCTTCTTTAAGAAACAAAATTTATGTTGTACATCTTATTAGATGGTCTGCCATGCCAATAGTGTATGTCTGGAATTACGACTGTATAGAAGTTTTGTGAACGTGATGAAAACCGTGCTAATTTACTATAATTTTGGTCCAGTTAAATTCAAAAAGTGAATCTTACTCGTAAATCTCGGTATTTACTCCAACCAGGAGTTATCATAGATTCATTGTGGTGCTTGAAATTGGAAGATTCGTTGCTCTCTCAACCGATGAGGGTATGGGACAAATTCAATAATGAGTATGCGATTGTTGATTCTCCATCTCAAACTTTGATAATTTGCTTTGGCGTGTTTATATTCTAGACAAGTTGACAAATTTAAAATGTTCTCATCCTTGACACACATGAAAGTAAGGACATCGGGACCTCAATTCGATGAGGACATCGGGCTCGAAAAGTGATCAATTTGGACTCGATTGAGACCCATTTCTAGAGTCGATGCAAAACAAAAAAGTGATCAAGTTGGACTCGATTGAGACAGATTTCTAGAATCGATGCAAAACAGAAAAGTAAGAGCAGGGGGTTGATTGGGATTGGGCCAAAACTTCAGGAGCCACATTTGAAATTTCTAAATTTATGTGGATAAGTACTCCGCAAGTGCCATAACTTTTGTACGACGCTTCTTTAAGTACCATAACTTTTTTTTTTCCGCTCACTTGAGTGCTATTTCTGGTGAAAATCATTCACTTGAGTGCAACTTCTAGCAAATCCTTCCACATGGGCTTTTTATTATTATTTCATTTATTTTTTAATGACACATTGGTTTTTTAATTTTTAAATATTTTTTGGCATTTATTTATTTATTTTTAATTTTTGTGGCTTTTTTCCCCTTGGCTGACGACAGTCACCAGCGACCCTTGTGGGCCACCCTGGCCTAGGGGCTAGGACCAGCTCGCCCTAGGCCAAGGGGCCGCGATGGCCCTAGGAAACGGCTATCGCGGCCTCAATCGCCATAGGCGAGGGCCGTCTTGATCTCACTGGCTATTGGCGAGGGGGCCCTCCCTAGACCTCTGCCGTAGTAGCCTCGATGGTCGCAAGGTCCAAGTGAGGGCTCCCTCGCCAATGGCCGACAGGGCCACTACGGCTGTCGCCTGGGGCCGTCACAACCCCGTCGGCCCAGGGTGAGTTGCCCTTGGCCCCTGGGCCGTTCGATGGTGGCTAGCGCCGATGACCCTCCCACTTGTATTCTGCAAATAGAGAGAGAGAGAGAGAGAGAGAGAGAGAGAGAGAGAGAGAGAGAAAGAGAGAGAGAGGGGATGTCCTCTATTGCAAAAACCAAGAAAGAAAAAAAAATTGCAAAATATGAAAAATTCTACATGTACCTTAAAATATTCAAAAAAAAACGTTTCGTCGGTGCCACATCAACTTTTCTTGTGTCCATGTCAGCTTTTTCGGCGTCCACATAAGTGATGGCACTTAAGTTATGGCACTCAAGTGAATGAATAAAAGTTATAGCACTCAAGTGAGCGCCGTACAAAAATTATGGCATTTGTGATATACTCACCCTAATTTATGTTGTTGGTAAGAGTTTTGCAACTACTTCAACATTTACTATGACAAGAAACAAAGCAGTTTTAGCTAATTTCTAATCTTTTTACCAACCTCTTTAATACTCTCCTCATGAGATATTTTTATTTAAACTGTATCCTTACTATATTATACATTATCCCATCTTAGGTTAGGATGGTTGAGAATAAAGGGTGAAGCCAATCGGTAAAATAGTTGGAAGGAAGGAAAGGAAATTGCATATCAAATTTACGTGGTTCGGTTCGAATGTTGAAATCTACGTCCATGAGGAACTCAAACACACTCTCGATGTTTCTTAACCCTCAATTATACCTAATAACCTACATGCTATTTAGCTCCGAAATCTCGCTCAACAAATTATACAAATTCTTAGATAAATTACTAACAGGTATAATTATAACGAGAAATCTTCCTCTGTCGAGAGTTCCTGCGTTTTCTTCAAGAAAGATCTACCTTTCTCGCTTCCAAGAGGTTCATTTATACAAGTCGTGTCATCGTGGCACTTCATTTCTTTTCCTCCAAAAAGCAGTGGCATTTAACGAAGAAGACCCACCAACTTTGATATTCTAATTAGCCGCCTTGAATGTCCTTCATGCGTAGCTATATCATTTAATGAAGAGAGGCTATATTTATAACAACAATAAGGAAAATTTCAAAAAAAAATTCGAAATGCTCTTATTTTTTCTGAATAAAAAAGAGCTGGAAATACTTAAATCATTTTAAAAAGGCTGAATGAAGGGTATTTTCGTCTTTTACCTTTTAAAAAAAATTTCTTTTCTTTTTTTCTTTCTTTTTTCTTCTTTCTTTTTCATCTTCCCTCCCCATCCCTCCCATCTCCATCGCCACCGCCATACCTACTGCCACCTGCTAGTCCCGCACCCCCGTCCCCTTCGATGCCACTGCTGGCCACCACGGTCCCCGTGAAACACCTCGATCCTCTGGAACACAGCGGTGCGGTGGAACGCCGCGGCCTTCGTCTCTCGCGCCCTGCACTACAACAAGCCTTTGGATAATACTGCCGCTAACGAGAAGTGACTCCCCTCAAGGCGACCGGAGCCCAAAAGCCTTTGCCGATCCATCTTCCGAAAGACCCGATTCTTCCAGTCGCCCAACCTTCATGGAATCCCAATGAGAGACCGGTTCGGTGGTTTGCGGATCACAGCTGGACAGTGGGCTCCGGTAGTGCTACTGCTCACGGCAGCAACAGCGGTGATTCTTGGACAAACTTCTCGATTCGTGACGATTTGTCTTGGAGCTCAATCAAGGACTCGTAGACTGCTAGAGGTGCTACTGATCGTTGGGTTACCAGGCACCCAAAATATTTCTTGGTGGGGAGGATAGGCTTGATCTCAGCGGGATCCGCAGGTGGAAGAAATAGTTGGACTTTTCCCTTTTGTCTTCACATGATTTGAGCTAATTAGAGGCTATCACTCCCTTTCCCTTTATTGTGAATACTCTCTGTGGGACTACTTGGAAGTTTGCTAGCCACCGAGACACCTACACAAACTTGTAGGTGAAATACGGTAGAATGGAATGAATAAAAGAATCAGACTTTAAACCGTGATAATACTCTCTTTAAGAAATTATTTGCCCCACAAAGTTACTAATGATTAATAACAAAAAACCATTAGGATACGACAGAGTCTCCAGCAAAATTATTAGATAGCAATTTTAATAATTCTCCAAGAATTCTTTAGAAAAATAATTTAAAAAAATGAAGGTTGTATCTAACTTTGGAAAGAAACGAAACTTTGAAATTTTTTTGGAAGTGTTTTGAAAATGAACAAAATAGTTAAATATAAAATGAGAAAAGAACACACCTTTTTGCGTTCTAAAAGTGGTTAATTCTCATGTACCTTTTTGTGTCAAATAATGATTAATTCAGACATACTTCTTCATGTATGAATAACTACACATTCGGACACACCTATGTTGGGAATTTATCCGGGCGGCACACGAGCCAAGGCAATCAAAACATATGTGGAAAAGCAGCGAAAGCACACGCGCCCATGCGCCTAGATTGTCTTAGGGTATCTCGTGCGTTATAATCGAAAATCTAAACCACGCATCAAGGGGTTTAAGGTTTACCTCGAAAACCGACGCTTAGACAAACTTGTTCTCACGTTCTCGGAGTTGTCAAGTGCCGAACCTCTAGTTCTGAGACACCATCAATCGTGTGGTGATGGAAGACAAAGCTCGCGGCCATCCGTTCCTCAATCGTGCTAGCAACCCTTGAGAAATGACGAACGGAGCTCGGTTTCTTGATCACGAACAACCTCACAACCCTCTGGTCATTCTCGGTGAAACAGGAGTTCAAAAACTTCCTAGGTGTGGTCACAAGAACGGCACAAAACTCACATGAGGATAGGTGAATTTTAGAGTTGTCTAAAACACTCTCAACATTTACCCCCAACCTTTATTTATAGGGGTTGGGATTCCCTCGTTTTTCGTGCGATTTTATCGAATAATAAATATTACCCGTCAAAATTTCTAGATAAGAAATTTTATCCTCAGACTTTTCTAGAGGATAAGAAATCTTATCCTTTAGAATTTTTGGATAAGAAATCTTATCCTTAGACTTTTCTAGAGGATAAAAAATCTTATCTCATCATCTCGTGATCCGTACAGATGTCACATCAAGATGACATTGCGCTTACGCTGCGCTTGCATCATTTAGTCATCCATATGATATCATGCTTGCGTAGCGTTTACATCAACGCTTGCATCAACGCTTTATCCGTTCGTGATTAGAAATTAGAATCAAATCCAATTTGGACTAATTTCTATCTGACTATCTCAATAGTCAATTGCAAACACCTTTGCAATATCGTCTTCCATATTTGATATCACCACGAACCGATTATGGGGTGTGACATCTCTAGGTTCACCACTGAACTAGCAGTGAGACTTATACTATCAAATGAGTATCTCCAAGAGAACTGATTGTCCCAACCAGTCTCTGGGTCTATCATGGCTACCCAGATAATGTGAATGTTACGAGAACATGAATGAACCTGTCCGTTTTGGCTTATAGTGTAATTCAATCCTTTTGTCTTAATCTTGTCCCGATCGAACGAAAGCCATAGAATTATCAAGCTTACAAATTCGATCATATGCCTCAATCCATCCGACGTGCATTCATGAGACAATCTCGCCTTACCCCAACTGAGGATTTTCCAATGCACCATCACGAGTAGATTGCATAGGACAACAACCTCGCTTCGCGTAGCAAGGAGATAGATCACACCGTTGCGCACACATGTGACTTCGTATGCGAATGACCATGACCATCAAGTACAGAGGCAGATCGATGACCTACCAATATGCACACTTGTGAATCATGTCCACCCAACATACAAGTCAACATTGTGCGTCAGGTATGAGAATCACTTACACACCAAAGCTTAAGCAATTAGACGTTAACCCAGGGCGAAACTTTTCATGCTTGCTAATCACTCATTGTGTGTCACGTTCAGTGAACTCGTCCTCGACGAACACCCACATTTCCAACTCGGACATCTAATGTCCAATGACTTGTGACTCGTCATCCATCTTGAGTATCTAACACTCAACAGCGAAGTTCCTACAAACGCACCAGTCTCAAGGGGTTCAATAATGTCTAATCATTGAACCATTGACCAGGAACCATTTAAAGATCGTGTATTGACTGAAAACCTGTCACATATATTCTCGACGTCTCAAGAATAAGTTTCAGTCACATCTGATCTTATGGACTTCATTCATCTAAGTAATAGAACAAGATGAATGAACACGTCTTGTCAATTGACTAAATGTCAAATCAAAAGTTCAATATATACCCACCATCTGACAATTACATGATTGTCTTTAGGGCATACTCCCGACAACCTATTCATGTTCAAAATTGTTAATTCGGACGGACACAATCTTTCATTATCCAAAAACTATCTTGTCTGAAAATTGTAACTCTTCATTGTCTGAAATTAAAATTCAAAATTAAATAACAATAATAATAAATTAACTTTAACTCCCAGTGAATAGTCGCACTGTTTCGATGGGAGTTTAGCAATTAATTATTATTATTATTTCAAAATTAGAAAAATAAAAAAATCACTGAATAGTGCCAATTCCAAATCGGACCATGACCGCGCAAGCGTGCAAAGTGCTAAGTGCGCCAAATAATCGTACACCCACAGCGAGTATAGTGGAGTTTAGCCCACGTGTCAATTTCTTTATTTTGAAAAACCATAATAGCCTTTTAACTAATAAAGAAACTTGCACTCTTCTTTCCATCCTATATGGGATTAGAAAAGGCAATGTTTTTTTTTAAAAAAAAATTCAACAAACCTCAAGGGAAGAAGAGATGACGCAAGCAAGGTGGAGGCCCGTTGGCATTGAATTTGGTGGAGCGATATTGCGGGAGAAAATGTCGAACTTGCTAAAGCTCTGGGATTTCAATGCTCTCCATTCTTCTAGCCATAGACTAAAGCTTGAATTCTTAGCCACAACATCAGCACGTCCCTCATCGAGATGCTGTGTGGGTCAGGCCATTAGAAGAATTGGGTCTTGTTGAAGATGGACCGACAGAGGCTCTTTGGCTTCGATTGCCTTGCGGGGAGTTGTTTCTCGCCGGTGGCAGTATTTTCCAAAGGCTTATCGTAGTCAGCGACAATATTGTCTTAAAGCTTGTCGTAGTATAGGGTGTGGGACATGGAGGCCGCGGCGTTCCACTACACCGCTGCTTTCTAGACGATCGAGGTGTTTTACCAAGGCTATGGTGGCCGATGGTGGCGTCGAAGGGGAAAGGGATGTGGGACTGGCAGGTGGCAATGGGTATGGTGATGGCGATGGACATAGGGAGGGGAGGGAAGAGGAAAAAGAAAGAAGAAAAAGAAAAGATAAAAGAAAAAGGAGAAATTTTTTTAAAACAAAGTAAATGAGGAAACTGCTATTTGTTGAGACCCTTTTTTGAAATAATTTAAACACTTTGGACTCTTATTTGAAATAAAAATTTATTTTAATTTTTTATTTAAGAAAATAAAAATACTTCGAATTTTTATTTGAAATTTTCTCGAACAATAATGTGAACCCCTTGAACGTGAATAAACCTCGCGATGTCCTTCCTTATCTTTTGAGAAGCAAGCCCATATCCTCTCATTGTCACTTTCTTCTGTACGTGTCAGAGTCCAAAGACAAAGAGAAAAACTCTGTCCATTGTACGGGAAGTGGTCTTTTTGGAAGAAATGCTCTAAGGTTTTCTCTTTTTTCTGGCTGCACGCTTTCCTAGAGTAGCATACTTCGTTCTCGAGCGATGAATACGCAAGGTAATTAATGCAAGAGTGAAGAGGTCAAAGATAAAATTTGGATGTTCACAAGAGTACTCATGTTAACTTAGATCATGTTTATTCGATAGGTTTAAATTCAAGATATAATTTTTACAGAGAGAAAACACGAGATATGATTAACTATATCTCATTTTAAAATTTATCCTGCTACTAGACATAGCGTAACAGTCTTCTTTGTTCCAATGGTTGCCTCCACTCATTTGTTGCTCTCTCTCGCACACCAGCCATGGTTTGATAGAGACGTAGTGTAGCATCATGCTCTTGTCATGTGCAACAATGTGTGTTCTTTGTCACACCCCAAAACCACAATAAAGGGGGTTGTGACACGGCCGTCCCTAACTTAAAAGGACACAGCCACAACTTAACCAGAATTCAACCTGATAACAAATATGTATATCCATATATATAAACTCAAGAAGTTCTTAGTTACAAACATCAAAGCTTGCTACTAAACTATAAATAGATATATACCCTATCCTTCCAAATAATAGACATATCTAATATCAACTTAAAAGGCTCACCAACCCAAAAAACAACTAACAACTTATAACAAAAGCCCCCCAACAAAATGTCCTCTACTAACGATCGCTCACGTCCTACGGGCGACTCGCTGGATCTAAAAAATAAACAGATGAAAGGAATGAGCTAACACAGTTCAGTGAGTAATATATTTCTTCTAAGCGGATTGAACAATCACTAACGATCGCTCACTTCCTACGGGCGACTCGCTGGATCTGAAAAAACCATAGATTAAAGGAATGAGTTTACACGGCTCAGTGAGTAATACATTTCTTCTAAACGGATCGAACAATCACTATGTACATTTACTACAAACAAATATAAATGGATTAATCCATTGGTAATCTCAGCAAAACACATGTCAATGATCTATCCATTGACTAATCTCGTGCTCAAGACTCTAACTGTGGTCATATATAATGCTCGTGACATGACGACCAAGCTTCCCCCTTGCAAAGGTCTCCACCTACCATGCCCGTGATTCGGCTCATAAGGATATCCTAAATAGTATGCGCATACCCGCAAACCCATCAGTCGGGTTCACAGTTATCTTGAGTAGAACAAAATCACAACTCAAAATCAATAGCACAAAGTAATCACAAACCAACTTGAATAGACAAAATAGCAGTAAATATTTTTTTTATAAGGAAATAGCAGTAAATGTTTTTTTTTGGTAAAGAAATAGCAGTAAATGTTCAATCCTATTTATGCAATAAAATGCTCTAAACACCGCTTTTCTTTCCTTTCAAAAGAACAAATCACATTAGAAACATATTATACCTTTTCAAAAAACTGATTTACACAAGTCAAAGAAGAAATAGTACCACTCACCAGACAAGGCAAACGTAAATAATGACGGTTATCGAGCCGACGCGTCCGAAA
>JAGVVM010001444.1:0-63295 GCA_019149425.1 Psidium friedrichsthalianum | reverse complement strand
AAATGCTGGCACATTTAAGATAAAGAAGGTTGTAAATGAGAAGGATTCATGCAAATGCTTAGTTAACTTTGGATTGAGCTTCGTGTCGTTTCTGTTTGCCTTTTGTGTTAGCAGATGATGATAGTTCTTCTAACATAATTTCAATTTGAATTGTTATGATAATTTCTTTTTTGATATACAGAAAAATTTTTGTGTTATACCTAGCTCTTTCCGCACCTGTGTTGTTATCACAAGTTGTGCATCTCTGTGGTAGCTTAATCTAGCATTCAGTGATGCAGATATTTGGTTGATATGGCAAAACAAAATACATTAATAAAATCTTGTTGCTAAAATTGTCTCTCAACAATATTCGTCACAGAATTCATTGCCCTAAAGAAATAATAATAAAAAAAAAATTGTTGCCAAATTTCGACCCCGAAACCATGTTTGTAGCAAAATTCATCGCTATAGGACGTTATCAAGTACGTTGCAAAAGAGAAATGTCGTCGCTAAATTATTTTAAATTAGGCCGTCTTGTCATTGTTAATTAGCGGGAGTGAATATTATGTCGCAAGGCGCCCTCAGCAAATAAAAAAAAATTCGTCGGCTAGTGGGGATTTTATCAAACAGATCAAATTTTGCCCACATAAATAGTGCTCGTGGCAAATTGCAAGAAATCATCGAATAAATTTGCGGGTCCGGCGAATCAATAGTATTCGTGCGCCAAATTAGCAGTGTGATGAATTTCAAGTGATATATTACGTGCGCTAATTAGTGATGAGATTTGTGTTCCTGACGGAATGGTGTGTTGCGTGGGCAAAGTGTAGAGCGTTACGAATTGACGGAACAAATGATTTGGTAGTATCAGGTGAGGAATGTGTTGTCAACGAATATAGTTCGTGTGGCTGTGTGTGTAAATTGTACCGACGGAATGTGTAAATGGTACACAAACGTTGGCAGAAACTGTAGCGACGCGAATTTTGCCACGAAAAGGATTGTCGTGGCAATTAGCGGACGTAATGTGTGAAAAAATAATTTGGCTGATGTCAGTGACGGAATTTTGTTACAAAAATCGTGTGTTGTGGCAAAATTAGCGAGTGGATGATGCCACGAAAAATAGTTGATGGCAAAAATTCGCGACGACATTTTTCCATAAAAATATTGGTGGCAAATTAGCGACGAATTTGGCAACTGAAAATATTTGTCGGAATTTAGCGACGAAAACTGAAATTTTTCGTCTTAAATTTGCGAAGCCGAATTAGCGGACGAAAAGAATTTTCCGTCTCGTTAAAAGTCGGTGGGCAAACTCACAATGTATGCGACGAATCTGTGTTCGTAAAAATTTGGTCGTGGCGCAAAGGTGTGTTCGTGGGCTAAAAGGCTGCTTTTTTTTTGTGATGTGCTTTCTTTTCGACGGGCATGTGCTCAATATTGTGAATTCGGTATGTCACGTAACCATGACGTGATTTTGATATAGATGTGCTAACAACCTTTCTCGATAGTCATCATATGCTTGTCTTTTGATAATATGAATGAGAAAGGACAGGTAAAAAAAAAAAAAGTATGCGCACCTCACGTGTGATACCTATGTTTATCTAAGAGCACTTGTAATCAATTGGTGTACGCATGTTGCCTTCCAATCGGTTGGTCACGTCGTAAGATTATATTATGTGCCTCGTATTTAATGTTTATAGCTATCATGAAGCTAAAGAAATTCTACCGATGGAGAATGTCATAAAGAACGGGGAGGTCGGTAAAGAGGAGACAAGGGAGCGGAGCGTGAGCTTAGAGAGTGAATCGGATGCTAGGAACTGAACGCTTTGACCGATCAAATCACAGTAGTTTGAATGTCTTTGCTCCCGAGTGCATGCGAGCTCAGGCTGCGACAACAGCCCTCGGATCCGGCAAGCACGCAGCGTGAACCAACCGACGGTCGAGAAGCTCGACATGCAAACGGCTCGCGATGAATCGGGATTTAACTAACAAGTCTTCAGCTGGATGGGTTGATCCGATCTCATGGTCGATTCCTAGTACTTCTTGGCCACCTCTCTGAGCTTCGTAAAGACGAGTCCAACTTTTTCAGTTCCATCTTTCAGCCGAAGGTCCGTGGATTAGATTGATATTAATCCGCGTGTGTGTTAGGGGATTTGCGAGTGGGCAATAGAAACGATTAGACAGAGCAAGGGAGATTCTTCCATGGCGAGCAACTTGCAAGGGGGGAGTGAAACTGGTCGTCCCTGTAGTTGGGCAACAACTTGGCGGGTCCATCGTATGGGGAAGTCAAAGATTAAATGAGGCCCCCAGACCCACAAAAAAAAAAAAAAATAAAGTCAACGTCATGCATTTCAAGATTGTTTTAAGTAAGATGTTTCGCACACAGGAAAAATTATCAAAAAAAGTACTAAACCTTTCCCACGCTCTCACAATTCAATCATAGATCTTTTGAAGTGATATAAGATTCTAGTGTCATATCTTTCACAGATAATGTCACTGAGGGGGGGTGTTGGCGATAGTCGAAGACTAATGAGAAATAGCACTCTTCGATGTGTGTTGTGTTTCAATTGTTGAATCTTTGTTCTTTGTTTTTGTTTTGTGTGTTGTGAAGTTTGTCTAAACCGAGGAAGGACTAGCAAGCCCGTCGGGATTAGGGTCGGTGTAGAGGTCGGCCAATCCTCCGGACGAGATGGGTCAGGGGGATGGGTCTTTGTATCGCCAGCTGACTAGAGGGTCGCCTGATGTCTCTAGAATCATCCGGACATATAGTTGAGCTCTATTTTAATGTGTTATGTTGAGATAGATAGTATGTAGGGCGCGATGCGGAAGTGTAATCATCTGAAAAAGACAAGCAGGTTGAGGCTATCCAAATAGAAAGCAAGTGCATGCATAAAAAAAGAGAAATGACAAGCATTTGGCCTTATAGGGTTTGTGGTGCTGTGTCATAGGGTTTCGTAGCGCTGGTTTACCATGCAAGAAATGAGCAACATCTAAACTCACATAATGTATGGGTGATATATTGATATAATTATAGGTATATATATATATATATATATATATATATTGGTTGTTTACATTATTTTGGATACCAGGACAAACCACACATGTGACAACTATAAGGAATAGCAAAGAGGAAAGCTGCTTCCGGCTGCTATCCACCATTGGTTCAGGTCACGCTGTCATTCAACTTCCAGTGTCGGTACTGTCCTGGAGTAAACTCTGTAACAAAAGTGAGAGTTAAAGTCTTCTGTAAGAATGTAGACAATGTGTGAGTGTAGTGCCGTTCGAGTTTTATTTTAGTTGGTGTTGTAGCGTGTGTTTTTTGCTTTTAGCTTTAATGTTTGGTGTGTGGTTGTAGTTGGATTTTTTGTGGTATGTAATGCTGCATGTTTGTTCATACCGGGTTTCTCAGGGCTCGTCGTGTTGTATGTGTTTGGGTTAGGTGTGATGAGGAAGAGTCGTGAAGCGAAGAATTCCAGTGAGAAGATTGCGACCGTTGCGGCCTCAAAGTTGCTGGAGACAGAATTGATATTGAGCATCCGTTCTGAGAGAAGGACACATCCATCTGCATGCTGTTAGCCGAGTGCAGAATTGAGACGGATGCATCCGTTGAGAAGATGGATGCCGTCCATCTACACGCTGTCAAAGATGGTGGCGGACGGAGGTCTTTCCCGTGTTGTTTGGCCGCCGGCAGGTGTGAAGAATTTCGCTATTATGTATGTTGTAGAATATTCTGTTTGGTGATGTCTTAGAGTATTGGTTTAAAGGGCTAATGGATATTATATTTAGGAGATTCTGGGGGTGGAAGGGATTTGGGTTGATGAGTATAGAAATAGGAAAAAGAAAGGTAACCTGTAAGGAGGAAGATAAATAGGAAGAGAGAGGATAAACCCTAACGGAGATTTTTGGGAGGGAAGAGAAGACACGGCAGATTCTGCTGGGAACAAGAGACGGCTAGAGGTAGTGAACATACGAGGTTCTCGGACGGGAATGTAGAGATGCAAGGGGTGACATAATATGACTAGTCGGAGAGACGGGGAGAGGAAGAACAAGATTTCTATCTTGTCGTTTTTCTGAGTTTCTTATGTTCGCGTTTCTTCATGTTTTGCACTGTGCAAGAAGCCGCGGATATTTGATTTTCCGCATCATGAACTAGATTTGTTTGTCTAGACTATGACTGCGACCTTGGAGTTCATATGAATTTCATGAAACTCGTGTCGATTTGTTGTGGTTTATTGAATTTCGTCACCAATTGCTGGTGATCTTATGTTGTGGTTTGCTAATGCCTATTAATCGCAGTGGTGGACCGGTGTTGAATAGAGAGTTGTGAGTGAATGTTAGGGATACTCGGGAGTAGTCTAAAATTCAGATCGCGACGTGACTAGGACTACGACATAAGTAGTCTAAGTGTTGGGAACACCGGAGCTAAACGTCGTGACAGGATAGGATGTATATCGGGGACGTGCCGCTTAGATGGCGGTAACAATTAGGAGTTGAAAGCGCAAATGGGTCATGCCACTAATTCGATACCACAGGTTGAGTGACGTGTTTTCGTAACATGTCGAATGAAGTATGAAGATGATTATTAGAATCTCGTAGGTTTGAGCAATTGGATAATTTTCGAATAGCATTAGAAAGGGGAGAGATTGAATGCACAGTACGACGGCGAGGGGAAGTTATATGTCCTGATGTGATTGTCACGCGTATTGATTGTTTGCACGCGTTGTTAGTTTCCTGTTATCCCTTGTTTTAACGATGTATTTCATGTGCTTTATTTTCAACTGACCACTTGAACGATGTGGCCTACGGAGAAACTAGAGAATTTCGTTTAATCGATTCCCTGGGGTTCGACCCTTTGACTTGCCTTGCTATATCTTTGAGTGTAGGCGTCGGGATTAATGAGTTTATTGTGTTTTTGTTGCGTGTACGTGGGACGCGGATCAAGACTCCCATTGTGCTGGCGCACTTGAAGGCGTATAGATGTCAGTGCGTGGGGTTGCCGTAGGATGCTCGCCGATGTCGCAAGTGTCAGCGAAATTTGGCTAATAGTGACTGTATAATGGTACGAAGAAAGGTGAAAATATTTAGGAATTGAATCGACATACTAAAAAGGGTTTCAGGGACTGAATGTGCCCCCCCAAAGGACGCTGGTATAAAATTTATAAGGTTTTTTTTGTGTGACAGATGGTTTTTGGCCATACGTACGCTGATAAATTGATGGATTGTTTCAATTTTAGTCGAAATAAACCGAAGTCGCGTGCGAAGCGGTGTACGGAAAATCTCAAATTATCTTGATGTATTGGGGTGTGTCGCACAGACGTCGGATCCACCTAATGAATTTGGTTTCCACGGCCGCCACAGGCGGACGGTTTGATGCCGCTTAATCTGAACTGGAGGAAGGCGTACCAGAAGAATTTCAGGAGCACGAAGAGAAGGCGTGGGTTGGTCAAGCTCAGAACCAGAGAAGACAGGGCAACACGATCTTCCTGTCCATTAAGTGGCAATCCGGACCAGTGTCCCACGCATAATCATGGTAGAGTCGTGAACAATTCCATCGGGACTGCACTCAGAAAACTCATTCACTGCGTTCCCAAAAAGAGGCACACACGCCCCCAAGAGACAGAGGCCCCCATTCATAGTTCAATCAATGTCAATTGAGCTTTGCTGTCGCCCGACCCAGCAAAAGAAGGTATGTCTATTTAACGGAAGTGTGCAACCCACCGGGTGTTGTATTAGCATCATCTCATCCGTCGTCCCACTCACTGTCGGCCCACGACAGCGGTGTAGAGCTTCGAGGGTTCTGGAGGTTCGTAATGTGTTACTAAAATGAAGGGGGGAAGTTTCGGGGAAATCGCCACCCCCCCGATCTCGCCCGAATTCGACCGCGCATTTGGTAATAGTCAGCCACAGGTGTCATGGGGCCGGGTGCGGCACGTCACGGGATACCTACACGTCCGCGTGCGCAGGGTCTGGAGCTGTAAGCCGATGATGCTGTAGTTGGTCTACTGAAAATGAAGAGGGGGGATTGTTAAAACAAGGACTCAAAACCGGATCGCCTTTTCAAAAAGAGGATTCGAGTGAACCTTATCAATAAGACCTTAACGTGATCAATTAAAATCTTAATAAGCTCGATTCTTGACTTTAGCTTTAGGCAGTGAGGTGGGAAATGCTATGCCGCGCTAATGAGCTCGCGGCGTTATTTGAGACTGAATTGGTCAGTTCATGCCCTTATTTAACAGTAAGATACTACTATGATCCACTTCGAGAAAATGACACCACTTCAATGCCTTTTTTTTGAGATTTCCCTTAACATGAATTTCGTACTCACTTGACATTGTTTAAGAAACGTTAGTAAGCGATTTTCGATTTTCAATATGTTAGATCATATACTTTAAAAGAAAAAAAAAGAATGCATCTGTAGTTTCGTTCTTTCCTTGATTAGTCATTTAACAAGTACCATTCGACCGAGGAAAAAAATTAACAAGTAACTTCCGAGTACCCATCGACAGGTCCTACACAACAAGGCACTTGTTATCAATTGACATAGGTTAACAATACCCTATTAAAATTTAATCCATTGCATTATCTTAAGTGTGGCATCATAAAATTAATAAGATTTCCCACCAAATCTCAATGAGGTTACGAATTTCATAGGGGTGTGGTTGACCGCATCATTGAGTATTGATTATGCAACATCCTTTTGTTTGACTGTACTACCAACAATGTGTTTTGGGAAAAAAAAAAATAACAGTTAATTAAAAATTATTTGTGGAGCCTACTCTATTAAGAATTTGTTACACGGAACATGCGGTTATCTCTCATGCCATCCAAGAGCTCTTACGCCAGCAAAGCCCAACATTATATACCGAAAACAACGTATGATTTTGGAGCAAATACTTGTGCGTCGAAGTACAGGTGAGCTTGGTTGTCGGGACGTGAGATCAAGTGGGTCCAAGATAGGGAGCTCGTGATTGGACGGCTCAGATCGACTGCTCTTTTGTTCCTGTTTTTTTATTTTTATTTTAATCCAAGTGATGGGCGAGCGTCCACAGCCACCCGCAAGGTCTGGTCGGACGGGTAAAGACGGGTACAACCCCATCACCGGCCCAACCGTGTTTTCGTCCTCAGCAGCCTCACGCCACCTTAAAAATTGATTTAATTTCTCGACCCAGCTATCGTGAGCGACTTACGTACATCGTTATCGAATCCTTTAATGTCGGACATAGGAGAAGAGATCACGTGACGGTGGCTATATCGAGCGAAAGCGTCAATTTGACATCATTAAATCACACGTGCTTATATTGTTTCTTTGGGAGAATGGGAACCTTGAATCCTTTATACGCGTGATGAAAAGGAATTGCTCCCTTTGCATAGTTAAAAAAAAAAACAAATATATAGGGAAAATTACCGCAAAAAAAAAAAAAAACCTATTGCACTAGTGCAAATTCAGTCATAAATTTTTTTTTCTTTTCCAGTTGAGTCCTAAACATTTTGTAATTATGTCAATTCAGTTTATTTTGCCTGTTGGAATTAACGTGAACAATTTTCAAATTTTTTGTTTATTTTTTTTCAAAACCTACTGTCCCTAGAACCACTCATTGATCACCGGCGAGGCCTTCGCGGCCCCCAACCGGCCTCCCCCGCCGTCTTCACTTGCAATTGGCGAGGCCATGCAAGGTTGCCCACGCCTAGATTTGGGCAAGGCCACGAAGCCCTTGCCAACCACAGTAGCGGTGGGTTTTGGAAAAAGAAAAGAAGAAGAAGAAGAAACAAACAAAAATAAAAAAAAATAAAAATACTAAATATTAATAAAAATTATATACGTGAGCACTGGCCAGCAAAGTGGAGTGAATTGCCATTGTCGAAGCCCGAAAGTATCTCGAAGGCAAAGCATAACTACAATTAGAGCTGGAAACAAATTGTTCTGATCTGGTGAAGGAGATATGTGAACCCGCAGATCAAGCTAGCTGGGAGATCGTTGCTCTTGTCACTGAAGCCAATGCCCATTGGTCTCTATTCCACGATCTGAAGGCAGCCCATTGCGGGAAAGATAGCAACGAGGCCGCGGATTGGGTCGCCAAAGCCCATCGCAAACAAAACTTTGCCCTCTAATTCGTCGTCTTTTCCGCCTCCATGCCTTTCAGATTTACTTTGTTCTGAAGCCAATATTATGTACTCTCAAACCAATCTTATTGAGAGCTTAAGCATTGTCATTAGAACTTTCTTAGCAATTCTTCCCAAGTATATGTCACCATATAACACGATATAAGTATCACGCGATACTCGGTTCACTTTGCAAACTCTATGAATCACGTGTTATACTATTTAAGTAATAACTTACATATTTATTTAACGGTTTAAGCTTCTCAAAAGATAAGATCGCTGGGTTGCTTGTGATCGATAGCGTGTTGAGAAATCGGCGTTGTTTGATGAGTGAAAACACCTTTTTTTTTTTAAACGAATTCCATTCGCCGTGAGTCCACACCTTTGGTGTTTTTTGTTTTTGGTCGAAAACCGATTTACTTCATTCATAAATTCAAAGGATAACATAAGTCATGGGTTTCTAAACATAGGAGATCCCCTAATTGTAATGCTGGCACGAGGAGCCAATTACGAGGAAGAGTCCTTTGGCGATGTGCTTTGGCGATCCAATTTGCGACTTGGTTAGATTCTCGTGGGCCGTATGCCGAATTCACCAAACTGGACCGAGCGAGCATCCCTCGGCAACCTTCAATGATGGGTTTCAACTCCCATGGGCTAGGACTTTGGCCCAGAACCATCCATGTGCACATCACACTTTTGGTGCTTACATTGCGCAAAATAGCCGTGCGCGAGAACTACGCCGTAAGCGAGAGAACTCGCCGCTCCGCTCTGTGAACTGGTGGTTGTGATGTTGATCTTCCTATCTAGTCCTCGGAAATGGTCCGTCAAATCTTTCGTTCCCGCTAGAAAATTCATATTCGACGAGCTCGTTCGATAGGGTAATTAGCAATCCAGCTCTCCTTACGGATTTCTCCAATTATAATAAGTTCGATCCGTCCTTTTTCATCTGCTCGAACGAGGATTGAAAATTATTCCGATACGATGTGCAGTAGAACTTAAAAAAAAACAAACAAACAAACAAACAAACAGAGAAGAGGAGGAAGATCCATCTATGGGAGTAGATCATCTAGAGGCCCAAGTAGTTCAGGCCTTCGTTATTTTCAAGTGTTTCGTGTACACGAAAGACCGTCCGGTGCAATCCTGAGGAAAATTCAAAGGCGGAGACAGCAGAAACACGGTTTCCTCGGAAGACTCGTGATGCGGGTGGGTGTTCTAAGTTTCAAATTCAACTTTTCTTTTCCTTTTGACCTTTTATAATCGGAATATGTTCATTAGAAGTCATAAAATTTATCGTGAAGATGTAATTGAATCCTAAGACTTGCAAAAAAAATATAAATCAGTCCTAAAACTTGTCAAATTGATGCAATCAAGTCCTAAAATTTATCAAATAAATGCAATCGAGTCCTTCCATCAATTTCATCCAAGTTAGTTAATGAAAATTGTTGACATGGCTTTTTAAAATATTTTATCTCTTCTACGTGGTGATGGCATGGCTAAAACGACGTCTGAATCTAATTTTTAACATGATTTTTATTTAAATGAACTTAAAAATAAGCTAGGCTAAAAAAAAAACGAAGAAGAACACAGTAGAACTAGTGGCGAGGGCTCCCCACCACCGTCAAAAAGGGTTGACGATGGTGGGTAAGGGTTGCCGGTCCTCGACCAGGGGCGGTGACCATCGACGTAACCGAAGAGCACAATCAGTGAAACCCTAGTAAGAATGCACTGGTGCTCTCGCTCTACGGCTTCGCCCGTGAGGGCGACTTAATGGAGCATCTCTGATCACCCAAAACAAGGGAAAAATCCAATCGCCAAAGCTTTGATCCTGCAATAATTTCACAAAAAAAAAAAAAAAAGGAAAACGCAAGATCTAATCTAATCGCCCAGCAAGAAGAGGAGAGGGGGGTGGGGGGGTTGAAATTCATTAGTAGATGAAGACCCAATGAGGAGCTTATCTGCGGCAACGTCATGTCGGAGCCTTCAACTTTTTGACGAGGTAGATACTGGAGAAAAGAGCCGCAAGAGAGTTCAGAGAGAGAGAGACAGAGCGCGCGCGAGGCCAGGGGTCGGCGTCCGTCACCGACCACTTCTTCACCATCGTTGTCGTTGGCCCTTTCCGGCGATCGTGGGGCTTCGACAGTGAGGGTTTTTAAACCTTATTTTTTAAGTTTATTTGAATAAAAATTATATTAAAAAATAGATTCGGACCAAAGACGATGTCGTTTTAGTCGCATCATCGCCATGTAGATGGAGAAATATTTTTAAAAAATCACTTCAGTATTTTTCATTAGCCGACTTGGATAGAATCGACGGAATGACTCAGTTGCAACAATTCGACAAGTTTTAGCATTCGATTGCATTAATTTGATAAGTTTTAGGACTCGATTTCGCTTTTTATAATTTTTTAAGACTCAATTGTACTTTCGTGACAAACGCATGAGAACTTGCGGCGAACATGCCCCTTTACAATTCCACGGGACTCTTCAGCGCCTTTGAATGCCTCTGTGTGCTTTTTAGGAAATAGGCTAAATGATGGGTCCCGAGCACCAATGAGCATCAAAAGAATCACAGTACAGCCCACGCATTCCACCATCAAAAAGGCCAGTCCTCTTTTTTCTGGGCCCTTTCGAGAAAAGTCAAAATTTCCTTTCGCACCTTTTTTGGGAAATTACTCAGATTTTGATAAATCGGAAGAACACAAAATAGAACGACAGAACCAAGCTGTCGGCAAATCTAGGGTCAAAATTTCTAGGGGTGGAAGCGGGGCCCCCGTAATTAGCGGATGGGGGTTTGATCGATGGGCCCATGATGCGGGTACGGTCGGCTCGAGTGGTTGGTCCGAACCGGCCCGACTCATTATTAAAAAAAAGTTTGACCATCTTTTTCTTTCCCCCATTGGCCTCGAAGGCAAAAACCGAGATCTGCTTCGACTTTCATTTTAACGGACAACGACCCACCTTTTGTTTTCGGCTCGTTCACGTCCTTTTCACATGCCAAACCCCGCACCCCCCAAATCTCCTCTAATGTCCTTCTTTAATCACATGCACTCCCCTTTAGGCCCTTTTCGCTTTTTTCCTAGTTCGTGTTAATAATTCTTGGCTTGTGGGGCTAATCATTAGATTAGGAGGTAGGCATGTTGCAAAGCTTGGCCGTAAAATTTTATTTGAGGAGCGGATCGGTCCTCCGCCGCGATAGCTAGGGTGGCTCCGGCCGCGCCCGCCGCCTCAATTGGACCCTCCTAGGGAAGTTTTCATCGCCGTCATGGAAAATTAAGATCGCTCGTCTAATCCACGTAAACGAAACGCACTGCTCGCGATGAAATCAAAGACGAGCACGTTGCGCGCAATAGTTTGTAGAAAAAAAAAAGGCGATGTATTGTTATATTTTTTTTGCTTATCAATTTAGTACGTGACTGGCGACAACGGTATCTTTCCGTAAATTTAACTAAAACAGTAACTTTAAGTCGTTGGTTTTCTTGTGGAAATCAAATTCCAGCTTCAAAAGTTCAAGAAAAATTATGTACAAATTTACGTGTTGAGATTTATGCCGAACCCTTAAACAAATATAAAATTCAAATAATGCAATAGTAAATTTAAGGAAAAATCGCAAAAATAATTAATGAAATTTGGCCTAATATGTAATGTTGATCCTGAATTTTTAATTAGTTCGGTGCGATCCCTTAACTTTGGCCAATTCGCAATGTCATCCCTAAACTTTTAATTTGCTGAAAGCGGTTATTGAATATTTTATGCGTGTTTAATTTAGTCGTCTATGCTATATAAAACTGTTCAATATCGCCTTTGGATTTGGATTAATATAATGGTACTATTGGATGTTTCCATTTCTTTAGAGACTAGATTGAATATTAACTCAAAAATTTAGGGACCATATTAAACATGTATCAAAAGTGTAGAAATAATTTTTATTTAATTAAAAAAAAAAAAAAGGATGTGGCATGCGTAAAGGCTGGGGTTGCGACGGCGAAGTGAGAAGCGGCGGTTAAACATTCCTTCCCTTTCATTATCATTTGCACTGTTCTGCTCACCAAACTTTCCCCCCAACATCAAACATGAATTCTCCTCCCTTCCCCCCCGGCGGTCAATTTCTACACTCGCTCACGCCATTATCATTCCTTCCTTTCACTATCGAGTTAAAGTTTTTCCTTTTTTTTTTACCCCGCGGCTCCGGAAATTACTCGGAACGGGAGATATCGCCGCCGCATTCGAACTAAAACATCCCATCCCCACTCGTTCCGATCGAGTCGTTCAGTCATGCTCGTTCGAAGCAACAAACCCGTGATTTAGAAGAGAAATAAACTGGACATCGGATAAAAAAACGCTAATTTTCTTCTTCTTCTTCCGCTTTTATTCGTTTTTGGCACGACGAGATCGGGAGTCAAACGCTTGTGAGGCGGATTAAAGGAATTAGCGGGGCTTGGCAGCCCCCCTATAATCCGGCAGGTCAAGAGGAGCTCACCAGTCACCACCATACTTAAAGACTTAACTCTACACCCAAACAAATCCTGACAACGATTTGTTATATTTCCCTCGGGCGGGTGAAGAGGGCAAAGTGGGCAATTGCTTAAAAAGTTCAATATGTCTAGGTGCTGTCTTTTTTTTTTTTTTTAATTATTGTCGTTATTAACTCCTAAGATCGATCTAATTAATGTAAGGTAAAATGAGCTTCTTAGTCACGTGCGAAGCCTTAACATTTTTTTTTTTCCTTCGAGGACTCTAATCTCGACAGTAATAAAACTAATGCTCTGGCGGTATGCAAGGTTTGGAGCAGATTAGATTACCGCGATTACATAGGGCATCATCCATGTCGCGATTAAAGAACTCACGAGACGACCAACCGTTCCGTCTGCTGCAAATTCGACCTGCGACGTCCCGATGAACGGTGGTAAGACTTGAGCAAGACCTCGTTCATATTCGTCGGGCCACTCGTTGAAATTAGTATGACCTTGACGCAAAATTATGGTTAATAGATAATAAATAGCCTATTATCATGTTAAGCACTAACGGTGAGATTAAGACGGAAAGGTATGAGTTAGGAGTGGCAAAATGGGTCGACAACCCATATTAGTATGAGTCATAACTCGTGAGTGGTTTGCTTAACAAACTTAAAAGGGTTATAAATGGATAACTTAATAACTTAAAAAGAAATTATCCACATATTTTTTAGTAACATAATTTTTTTAAATAATGTATAAGGTTTGCTAAATTGGATAAAACATTGAAGTATTTTAATAATATGAATTGGGCCGGGTAAAAATAGTTATTTTTATACTACATGAAACGAGTCAAAACTGGTTAAACTAGTCAACATAGGTTGGATCATAATCGATCGACCTACCGGTTTGACACCTGTAAATATGACCGAGCTTCGGTAGGTAAGGAAAAAATTTCAAAAAATGTAATTTTGAGAGTTTTGCCTAAATATAATATAAAATGTGCAAATTCATCCTTGGCAGTAAAATTCAAGACACAAGTCAAAGTCAAAGGAAGTTCAAGAGCGCACATCACCATCCAAGCGTGAACAGTTGACAACGTCACTTAACGTAATGCTATCAAATTGTGCTTTTTATGACTAAACAAAATGTGGTTCACTTATTACATTTAAAGAGATAGATAACGAAACTAATATTTTTTCATTAGGCACAAGCCCAATATAAATTTAAATATAAAAAAGGATATAAGTGTAAATACATACAATAAAGGAAAAAAAAATTACAGCCCTAATATAAACAATATATCTAACACACCTAACGGGTGAAATTCCCACCTATAGAACGAACGACTGAAAGTTAAATACTCGTATTTTTTTTTCTAGCGAAACATAACAAAAAAAAAGAAGGTTTACATCTAATTATTTTTATTTGATTGATGGAAAAGCTCTCGTAATGGAATGATAACATCCCCACGAGTTTGATCTCGATTCTTGGACTTTGATAGTTTGGATAAAATCCCATGCTCAAGTTATGTCCTGTACAATAAAGCTCTCTCTAACTCTCGATTTTTAAATTTACTTGATTTGCGAAATTGAATGTTGAAAAACACCAATTTCCCTTTATTATTTTTTTTTGGGGGGAAGGGAAGGAGTGCAATGATGTCGGATTAAGTTCGTCGACACAAATCAAGCGACACGAGATAATCGCCCGATACGCATGAGATCTAAAGGCGATTAAGATCTGCAAAGGCTACGTGGTTTGCGATTGGTCAAGATCCTTTATTATTATGAGTTGAGATTTTTTTTTGGTCACAAAATTAGTCAAGTGTTGTTTTTAATCAAAAAAATTAGTCGAGTGCTTTTCTTGAATCTGATTCTACCATGTAGGGCCATACAATATGCGTTAAGTGTCTAATGTAGATCACGAAATCTTATTTTCTCCTCACAGTCCTCAATTTACCGTCAAAGGTGGGGGATTCGAACCCCGTTTCGGTTTTCTCAAATGGGAAAAGTGGCCACGGAAGTGATTTAATGTAGCGTTTTTAGAGTGCAAATGGCATCGATCAAAATCAGAGGGCTGTAAGAGGGACACGTGGAAAGAGATGGCCACCTCGATTTCAGCGAAAAATTTAAGCTGCTCCTGCCAGACCGCGTGCCCCTCCGAATAGACGGATCAGTGGGAATCGTAATATTAAAAAGTCGATAGTAATAATAAGGACTGGTCGCGCCGGTTACCGATGGCGGGTTCCACGAGCTTTCTGCTCCCTCCCTCCCTCCGTACCTTTTTCGTGGTTTCCTATCGGGGTTCCTCTTGCCGTGTCCGAGAGGGGGAGAGAAGAAAAGAGAAGGGAGGATCGATGGAAGCCGAGGAGGGGAAGACCAGATCTCTAAAAGTTTCGCGGCGGATCTCCATGGCCTTTCTTTATTTTATTTGACTGTCCAGGGCTCGGTCGTAGATCGCTAGACGACAGCGCCCGGGGGGTCTTCCGGCGGAAGCATCAGGCGAGCGCTTCCCATTCGTCTCGGCTCGGCCTCCTCCGCCGTTTCGGCGTGCCATCATTCAATTCCGAGTTCGACCGCGATATCTCTCCCTGTCGCTCTCTCGCTCGCTCTCTGCATGGACGGTCAGCATTCGATCTTCGGGGCTTCAACGGTCAGATTCCGAGTCTCCGACGAGTCTCTCTGGATTCTCTCTCTGTCTCTGTCTCTCTCTCCCTCCCCCCTCTCTGTCATGTCCGTAGAGTTTCCTACTTCTGTCCAATGGACATTAACTGTGCCGATGTTGCGTCGCTAGTCGGAGAAAACAAAATTTATACGTGTAGATGTCCGTATGAGTGCAAATGCGTGCGTACTTGCGGTGAGGACAGGCTCTGCTTCTCCCTCTCTCTCTCTAGGGTTTTTCATTTTGCTGATTCCGCGCTGCGTCGGGCATTCGCTCGCTGCGCTATCGCGTCGGCTTCCCCTCCGATGCGATTCGCTATGCTTTTCCTGACTTTTCGATTATCTTTCTGGTGCGCGCAGGGATGGACACTATGAGCGTAGGAGAAGCGGAATCGATGTGGAGGGTAGCGGATTTAGGGTTCGTGAGGTGGTTATGGGTGTGGAGCGTCCAAGATCGACGATCTTCCACTGGTGACGCTGTGCAGGGAGCGGAAGGAGCTCATCAGGGCGGCGGCGTCACCAACGGTACGCTCTCGCGGAGGCTCACGTCTCCTACTTCCACTCCCTGGCCACCGTCGGGGAGGCTCTGCGGAAATTTGTGGAGGAAGAGGTCGTTATTGGGACGAGCAATTCGGGTTCCTCTCCAGGCTCTCCGGTGCTCACATTGCCTTCCGAAGAGAGGAAACGTGGCGAAACCTTCAGACAAGGCCAAAATCTCATCTTCTTCTGCTTCAAATTCTCATTCAGGTTTGCGAAATTTGCCCGAGGAAGGCGATTCTCATCTGCATTTGTGGTCTGTTCGGATTCTGATTCTGAATTGAGCCCCCTCTTCCGGGCACATTCACATACACGAGAGCCCTGGGGGAGAAGAAGGAAGTCGGCCCTGATCCTGGCGCTTCCCCTACATATCCTTATGGTTATAGTTACCCATACCAATATCGGTCAGTACATATCCAACGGTCAGTACCCATATCCGTACCCTACTCCTTACGGTTACAGCCAGGTGAGGGGGCGACTGGAATAGGAGAGCAGAGCAGAGTGATTCGCAGACTCGTGTCTAAATACTGAAAAAGGCGCCCACTCCTATGAAATCAGTGGTTTTCGAAGAGCCGGAGAGATACTCTATGAGGGAGAATGCGCAATGGCCAGATTCCGGGTATGGTCCAGCTACGGGAGTGGTGGCTTTTATGGTTATCCATCTATGGGAGCGCCGGATAATGCTTATGGCACTGAAAAAGAGAAGCCGCGCAGCCACCTCCTGCTCCTCCGTCTCCTCCCGGTGCGTCTACTTGGGATTATCTGAATGTTTTGAGACTTATGATAATGGCTATGCGTCTTATTATCCGAAGGGCAATTATGGGTATGGATCGAACAACTAGCAGCCCAGATTCGAAGGAGGTGAGGGAGAGGGAGGGGATTCCGGATTTGGGAAGATGAAACTGAGACTGAGATGGTGAATGGCATTTATGAGGGGAAGAAGAAATTTGGTGAGAAGCAAATCGAACTAAGGAATTTTGGCGAAGGTACTTCAAGAGCAGTGCCGTGCAAAAGAGGGAGGAAATTTCCAAAGAGATTCCATTTCAAGGGGTGAGGAGAGTAGGAAAGCAATACCTTCCCCTGATCACAAAAGCTCAGGGTTCATCACGAAAAAACAGGCTAAAAGTAGCAGTTCTGATACTATCGTGTCCCAAAGCTCTCCGGAGGATCATTCTACGAAGAAGGGAGTCAGTTTTGAAGTGGAGGAGACCTCCGCACTGGAAGTCGATTCTTCCAACCGAGTAGCTTAACCACTCTGTCAGCCCATAGTACGAGGGACCTTCATGATGTTGTAAGAGAGATCAAGGATGAATTTGAGTCTGCCTCTCACTACGGAAGGAGGTGGCTGCATTGCTTCAGGTGGGAAGGTTGCCCTATGAGTCTAAAGGAAGCCTACTCAAAGGTAGAATTTCTTATCCTTTTTACAATTCGTGGAAAGCTGTGATATCCTTTAGCAATTTTCTCTGGTAGATGCAGTTTTATGTGGCTTTACCTGTACTCTGTCCACCTACTGCATGATCGAGACTTATGCTTGTGTTCGGCAGTGATCTTTTCGAGATTATGTATCTGGTGGCCCTTCCATGCTATCTTCACACTCTCCATCAAAGAAATCACACGAGTAAGTTCAAGGAGAATGAAAATGGCACGAGCATACGTTGGGGATGATGCCAAGGACTTGAACTCAGGAACATTTCGTCAACACTCGATAAACTTTATGCATGGGAGAAAAAACTATATAAAAAGTTAAGGTATGGATATCATTCACAATAGACTCTCTCATCTGGTTTCTCTCTCCTCTTATGAGAAATCATAAATAGTTTGATGCATGTTTCATAGACATGCCATAGAAAGCTTTTCATGAGAAGATGGTGTGCAACTCAAGTGATCCATGACCCTATGAATCAATTGTTTATACCATAGAAAGCTGCATAGCAATATGCACCTGTCGATGATGACATTTACATCATTGTAGACATGAACTTAGAATACCAAGGAAAGTGCTGATTCTTTTTTTGTTTACTGAAGGCATTCTGCTGAGCCATTGTTTGATGTGGAAGGCTTTATATGAGCTCCTCGAATATTACTATCAAAACAGTTTTAATCATTTGAGATCTCACAGCCCCTCATCTTGTTTTTTCGTCTGGTTTAATGTTACCTTGCCTGGGAAATAAAACGTTAAATTGGGATTGGATATGGTGTTTCTCTGCTTTTGTCACCTTACAACTTCCTTGGTTTCTCTAGAATTTTTATAACATGGGCCTTCTTGAGTAGGATGAAGAAAAGCTACGGGTTGTTTATCAAGAGAAGTGCAAGAAACTAAAAATTCTTGATGACCGTGGAGCCGAATCTAGTAAGATAGATGCTACGCAGGCCTCAATAAGAAAGCTGCTACCAGAATTGATGTTTGCAATCAGAACGGTAGAATGGCAATATCAAGCAGGATACACAAATTGAGGGATGAAGAGTTGCAGCCTCAATTGGACTGAATTGATTCGTGGGTATGTCTTCTCTTAATTTATGTGGGTTTTAATTGGAAACCCCAAATACCATGATTTGCTTAGTGTCTTTTAAAGGATTTGAAGTAGCAATTCCTTTTTGTTGTGGTTCCTTTTATTATTGCAGTTCTTGGCGTGCAATTGCCTTATCACTTCCTATCTCATCTTCAGCATTGTGGGATTCTTTCAGTTTTCTCTGTTATGGGGATGATTATAGGCTAAAACTAGCTTGGAAGCAGAATGTACGGATATCTTGCTTGTTCTTTAACAGACTAAAGCCAATAAGAGTGTTCTCTTTTCTTCCTTTCTTGTTTCTTTTCCCTTTCATTTCCAGCACTTTTTGTTGTTGTTGTTTTTTTTTCCCGTGTGTGGCTTTTTTTTTTTTGGGGGGGGGGGGGGGGGGGCGCGGCTTTGTTTGTGTTTTTATTTGTTACGTGCTAAGTAAAAGCTCTGGTGGAATCTCAGCTATGGGATGGTATGTCCTGGACTTAATTAACAGTCATGGAATTTTCTATTAAATTGATAAATCCTTTTGATGATGGTCAGTCTGCTCCTTACCAGCTCAAATGTATTTGGTCATTTCTGCATTTGTTTGTCCAAGATTGTATGGTGTCCAGAGGTTGTGTGATTTTAATATATGTTTCTTGTTTGAGGGAATCATTTCATTGAAACGTTTTTTCAAGAATTTTGATGACTCATCTTTGTCTAGAGGTTAGTTTCTTTTTCCTTTTTTTTTTGTTGGGGGTGGGGGGGGGGGGGGGGGGTTGTCGAGTTTTACTCTGATACAGTTGGCGAAACTTTTTAAAATCACACCTTTTTTAGTACACCATTGTGCATTCCACCTTCAACCCTGTTTGATGACAAATCTCAGAATGGAAAACTTGCTGTCTGATAGCTGAAGCTCAAGAAATGCTCCAAGGCCCGCTTGCTTTTATCTGTCTTCCTTAGGCATGAATGCCAAAAGAAGAACACACACAAAAACAAACAAACAAATGAACTTCTGAATGACTTGTACTACACTGGTAGAAAAAAGACTTCACAGCACTTTCTATATATGATTAATAGAAGACATTCCTTTTTCAGATTAATTAGGATGTGGAGGTCCATGCTGAAATGCCACCAAAAACAGTTCCGAGCTATAATGGAAAGCAAAGTTCGTGTTCTCAAGGCTAACACCGGTTCCCGTGGAGAGTCCAGTTTGAGAGCCACTGTGGAACTTGAGATAGAGCTTCTAAATTGGTGTAGCTGCTTTAACCAGTGGGTAAATGCTCAGAAATCGTATGTCGAATCTTTGAACGGGTGGCTTCTGAGGTGCATTGACAGTAAACCTGAAGTAACTGCAGATGGAGTTGCCCCTTTCTCGCCGAGCAGAATGGGTGCTCCAGCAGTTTTTGTTGTTTGCAATGATTGGTTCCAATCGATGGAAAGAATTTCACAAAAGAGGGTAAACCATACGATGCGTGATTTTGCTTCAAGAATCCACGAGTTATGGGAAAGACAGGATGAGGAACAGCGCCAAAGGACCAGAGCAGAACTAATTTCTAAGGATTTTGAGAAGCAGCTTAGAATCTTACGCATGGAAAGAGGGAAGCTAGAGCACGATCAGGATACATTCTCCGAAAAAAACTGCAGTGTCTAAGTTTCCATCTGAAAGCGGTGTTTCACATTTGGATGATCTAAAGGTTGACTTGGATTCAATGAGAAAGAGATTGGAAGAAGAGAGAGCTAGGCATAAAGAGACGATGAACTCAGTTAATGATGCAGCTTCAAATAGTCTGAAAGCTGGTTTAGTCCCAATTTTTGAAACATTGAACCATTTCACTACAGAGGTTTTGAAAGGCTATGAACAGATCAGGCTTCATAGCTCGTTTAAGATTTCATGTTTCACTCAGCCGGCAGTATTTTCCTCTGGAACAAGAAATTCTGCCTGCCATACGTACAGTTATCACCACTCGGTTGCCTTGACCATAATTACGTGACCGGAGGGGAAACAGGTTATGATTAGTTAAGGTTAAAGAGGATAGGCAGGATAGAAAGTGATATACAGGCACTAGTGACGGTCTCTAGAAGGAATCTTGTGTTAGATATTGATCTCTCAAGCTCCTGATTCTCCTAGATGTCTTATTAGTCTATTAGTTAGGTAGCGGGGGAACTCTGTACAGTAGCTCATTCTTTTGTTGATTCATTGTTGGTGCCGTGGGGTTGTAGTTAGTAGTCTAGTATTGGCCTTCCAGCATATGGACGGGAAATCTTTGCTGGGCATGTGCGTGGAAATGCTCAATTTTGATCAATGTAATTTTATTATTGTCAAAACATTCCCCCGCACGACTAGCCCCCAGTTTCTCTGACTCTTGGTTTGAGTTCAGTTGCATATATCATTTGGCAGCACTTTTTCTTTTTTTTCGATACTGCAGCATTGATGTGGAAAATTTCAGTCGCAGGGGAATGGAATTCATCGTTCATAGCTCTGCATCCTTGTATGTGTCGATTAACGATTTGAGCTGCTTTCAATACTCAATAGCTCCATTCTACTGTCATTTGGTCTCTTATGCTGTCGATGAATCATGTGGATTACCGGTAGATTAGTTTATTACTTAGGTGACTGCAATCCGAACGATGCAGCTGGAGCAAAAAAGGAGAGAGGAAGTTATTATGTATGATTTACCTTTATATTATAGCATGATGATATTGGGGCTTTAGTGTAGCCGACTGAGGTATCACAAATGTTTTAGCTTCAATCCCTAGAACTACTTTGATGCCACGTGCCGGATTTCTTCGCTTTTTTTTTTTTGGGTGACGAATGATACTTCAGAAGCCATAAGTGATTCTTCAGCTTCATAGAAATCAAACTACATTTCCACGTTCATAGGAAGATAGTGCCGTGGCCGTGTTTCGCGTCAGAGCTGTGGCGTTCTAGATTCGTCACGTATACAATCAGCTTGACGATTTAATTTAACTAAAATAACATGCAAGCAAATAAAAAGCACGACACGTTATTTATTCGTGGCCGACAAACGTTGAATCGTTTTACAGACATCTGGGAGATAAGTCGGGTGGCAACAAAAGTCGCTAATGGCCTTTACCTCCCATGCTCATCAATGCATGCATATATACATATGTAAACCATTGTCCAAAAGAAAACAAACCCGAAAACTCTTAGGTTATCAGGGCGAGCTGATCTATGGTTCCAACAATGTCGGTCAGCGTTACGCTATAATCACTTACGTAAAAAAGTTAACAATAAAGGAGTGAGAAATAATCTCAGCAAGTTGAATTTCTAAAACACCGACTAAACCACTCAACAAGATAGCTGGCGATGGTGTTATAATTTAGAGTTGTGATTCAAAATGTTTAAATTCAAAGCTAATCAAGAAGCATCCATGAAAGATAAAAGTCTAAATATTAAACTACGAAGTGAGCTCATAGTTGAACCTTGGGTAGGACATATTTTATTGTTGATATCCAATCAATATGAATATACAATGAGTATATCGTCTCGTTTTGCCTCCGAAACTGGCCCAGTCACACAACAGAGCCATCCCGTCACACAACAGGGTCCTCCCATAAACTCCATGGGGTATGTTCATTCATGTCCCCAGCTCACTTCCGCGAAGTATAGTTAGGCTAAACCATGACATGCAAGACATTACCCATGCTCGATAATTACTCACAATTCATGCGAGGCAAGGCAAATCTATCAACAATAATCCCATATAGGTTCATTCTACAGCAAAAGTTTAGTATCTTAAGTTCACAACATACTAAAGTGTCTGTCACATTTAACATGTACGCTACCAAAAATATGCCAGTGACATCCCCAAATCACTAGCCGAGCATCCCCCTTCAAGTTGAGATGAATTTCCACCGAATCCTCGACGTCTAAAAGGATTGGACCTTAGATCTTTGCCTTCCAAAGATAGGAGGCACCAGATTATAGACCCAACTCATGAAACTGATTTTCCTCCTTAGTGTGCAAATATGTTTAATCCCACCGACACTAGCTTCAACTCAACTCTAACTCGCGTCAAACTAACAATATATAATATATATATATATATATATATATATATATATATATATATAACTCCTGATTCTCCATCACCCATGCCCATATGGTTTCTTCAAGGTCCAATCACGAATCCTCCCATGTCAGCTTAGGTACCGAAGCAAACAAATTAGTTCCCCTTCACTTTCAGTTTTCCAGCATTTCTGGTCGTCTTCCATCCTTATGCATCACTACTTCCTAAAGTCAAGACCAGAACTACCTTAACCGAAGTCCCGACTTCTCTTGCTGTCTCGGATGGTCAAAATCGAGTAGCGCCAAAAATAACGCAGCCGATAACCTCGGTCCAACAACACCTAAGTGTTCTCGGTTCCAGCTTAACCATGCTCCCACACTGACCCCACCACCGAAAACTTACAGACTTCCCCCAGCCAAACCGAGCATCACTCTTTCATCCGCACAGTAATTTCTAACATGCGATGGCGAATCAATATCATCTAAAGACCCTACCGAACCTACATAGGCTTATCTTTACCGCCCGACGGTCCTCCAGTCATCATTGATACCCACCGGCTCGCACTGATCTCTTAACTCATTGATAGCATCCACGTTGAAGGGTTTAGTAGGCGGGTTAGAAGCTAACTTGCCTTAGATGTTGCTGCGATTTTCCTTTTTCCCCTCCGAATTTGCTCGGTGGACTCCTCAAGGCTTGCACCGATCAGCTCCTGTGGCGACGAGAATGGCTAATCGAACAGGGGAGTAAAGCTCTGTTCTCCCTTGGTTGATACACTCGAGAAACTCTAATGATTATATTATTATTTTTTCCACTTCCTCGTTTAACCCACCGTGTGGACCTCGAATTGCTGCAAACACTGGGCTTCATTGCTTCTGTTCACAGGTGGAGCACCTGGGTTATTTCTCCTCTATTGCTACTTCCCTTGGTGGGCCATCTACTCCATTATAAGATTGAGCTTAAGTCCTAAGCTAAGAGACTCGTTGGGCCTCTATTCTTTCTGCCCAAGGTTGCTAGAACTGCGCTAACTCTTGCTGGGCCCATTGTTTAATCATACGGTTAACGCTGGTTTGGGCCAATCCTAATATGGACTTGGCCCAATCCTTGCCTCTTAGTCCGGTTCTCACTCTTCTGGCCCATTAATAAATTCAAAGACTTTTAATTTGAAACGCTCATTATTATTCAATTTAACAATTTTGTTCAAATTGAATACTTGTCCAGCCTGCCTAAATCAACTTTCTAATCTATTCGTCCATTCATCGTTAATTTAAAATTATATAAAATGGGGCATTACAGATAGCGTGCGTGATTCAATTGAAGACTCTTAATTTGAGTCTTGGGATCATACTTTCGCGTACTGCATTTCAATGGAGGCACCCGGAAATGATGCTTGAGCAAGCGCAAAACTCCATCAAAGCTCGATGCTTGAGCGTCATTCTAGATCGACACATCTGTGGCAGCAGTGGCGGAAACAGACAGGGTCTGGGGGCGATGAAAATTTGCCGGACAATATGACTCTACAAGAGCAACGGCAGTGGCCTCCTAGGAGAGTGTCTGAGCAAAAGCCGCTGCACAAGAGAAATAGAGATGGTGATAACGTTATTGGTAGGGGCTGAGTTGCAGATTGAATAGAGATGTATCGAGTTTCATCAGAGGGACTACATTGCGAAGTTGGGGGTTTCCCGGCCGAGTAACTACCACTCAACTGTTTGTATGAGTCTCTCTAGTTTCAAGAGTTTTTTTTTTTTTTGGTCAAATTAGTTTCAGGAGTTAAAATCCGCAGAAACCGCCATTCCTACCTAACCGAGCAACTAAGAAGTAGACCTCTCCTGAAAGGGCATTTTCCAGGGAGAAGTAGTGCAAGAAGTTAGCACTGTTCACAGCCGCTCCTAATCACCATGGATTCCGATCCTTGATAGAATTATGCTTTGTAGTTGACTCATAGTGTAATCGATAGAGATACACAGTTAGCATATTCTTAAGATGATGTTCCAGGTCAGGTATATAACATGGAAGTAGGCATGGTCGTTTCTTTCATGAATTCATGTCTCGAAAACTTTAAGAACCGCTGCCCGATCCTTCCTAGTAATTCCTCTTCCAGCTAAGTGATAATTGAACTTTAGAAACTCACTGACGACTATGGTTAGATAGAAATGATAAATTCAGTTCATTGCGGTATAGGAAAAACATGTCCCTGAGTAGAGAGCTGCATATTGGAGTGAATTACCAATTGGTAATATCTAAACAACAGAGTGATGATCCGTTTCTGATCGGAAACATTAGGCTTTCCATTGCAGAGACTTTTAGCACTGAACTTTTCCTTCCTATCCTTTCTTTTCCTTTCATCTCATGAACATAGTGACCAATAAGAGGAACATATGTAATGAACAAGTAAAAGATATGTGATGCCATTAGTCAAGTGCGGTTCCCACTAGCAAAGGTCCCGATGAAGGCGCATCAGCGTGCTGTCAATCGGACCGATTAGTTCTCGATTCTTATCATACCACCGCCAATTCTTTGATTTTGGGTCTTCTATCGGTTGGCTCAGGGGATATGGCTTTCCTCTTGGCAACATTTGGTGCTGGTGTTGCACTTATTGGTGCTTTCATCTTTGTGGTTGCTCTTCTTGATCTTCTCATCTTCACTATCATCTATGCTGTCACCTTCGATGTCTTCACAGGGTTATTGAGAGACTTCAAAATGTATGGTGAAGCTTCTCTAGATCTGATAGCCGGACTGGTTTCAACAAGAACTCGTCGGCTCCTCCTTCCAAGCACCTGTGATTAACATCATTTATAACATAATTCCAAAGTATTACTAAAGAAGCATTCCCTTCAATAGACCTAACGTCAAAAGAGGTATAAAGCCGTGCGACTTTTGCTTTTCACGGCAGGAAGCAACTCACATGTCGATTCTCGAAGGCACGTTCTCCGATGACATGACCACAACCGGTACATCTTTCCAGTAAGATCCCTGAGGAAGCACCTGAGATTTTCAGCTACAGATCTAGTCATGAATTCTAATTTTATGCTTATTTTGTTGGGATCCATCCCCTCGTTTTGATTCATCATCCCTAATTGGTCAATCAATCTGTTGCAACCGTGGAGGTAATGCTATTGCCAAGTTCATATGTCCTTCTCAAAATTCGAACGACTCATCAAGCAAGAAGGACACGGAGAGAGAGAGAGGGGGGAGAGAGAGAGATTGAGAGGGGGAGGGAGAGGAGAGGGAGAGGGAATGAAGACATGTGATCAAGTGGTTTGACCTTGACTCGTCTAAGCAAATCATAGCCGCTCATCCCGGGCATACAGTAGTCTGTCATGATCAAGTTGACTTTTGTCCCCTGCGCATTATAGACCAAAATCATGAACGATGATCATGATCATGCTTCCACGTATCAAATGTAAACAAAGCAAAGCAACAAAAACTTCTGGATAACATGTGCAACGAGAGAAGTTTAGGTATATGTTTTCCCAGAGTGTTACATGTAAAGAGAAAGAAGAGTCTATTTAGAGAAATAATAAAATAGTCTAAAGCCCAAACATGTAGGCACGAGTAATTTTTCTTTTGCCTAGGTAAATAACGCATCACGAGCCTGGTCCCTATGCTACCGACTGTAATATTTGGTGAGAATCGCATGAAATAACAATGTATGCATGCAGTAATGTGTTTAAGGTATAGGCCCTTTGTTATTAGTAGTTTGTTGTGTTGGGAACAATTTCCTCCTTCAATTCTATGATCTGAACTTGATTACATTGGACAATTGATCAGGTGGTTCATATTAGAAGTCTCGGGATTGCGTGCCAAAACAATTCTCGTAATGCAAATTCTTTAGTTTTAATGTATTCTTATGGAGTTGTTAACTTTAACCGAGGCAAATACGCATTTTTGTAAGAAAAATTATGCTGATGGAAACTTTTTGGGCACGCATCCGATTGAACCAAGTAAAAAGAAGTTCCGACCTTATTAGCATTGTCAATAACCATTGTTTCTACATAATCCACTTGTTGGCGAGATGTTCGCCTATTGAGGAAATACGATCAAACTCATTCTAATAGATTAAATCAGTATCTGACGACGGTGTGACTAAACAAGAAACTCGCTGGACAAAGACCCGGAAAAACTATATGGCCTAAGGAGTTGAGGTCAGGTGTGGTCTTTTCACTGCATGGAGAGAGAGAGAGAGAGAGAGAGAGAGAGAGAGAGTCTTTGGATTCAATTAATCTTACCTCTTGTAGTGATGGCTGCAACAGAGAGGATGAAGCAGAAGCCACAGCACTGGAATTATCTAACCCATCCTGGCCATGTAAATTGCTGTGATCATCGAGCAAGCCCAGAAACCTCAGCGCCTTATCGCCAGAATCCACACATGTCACTGCCATTTGCAAACACACAGCCTTAAATATTTTTAAGGATCTTAAAGAACTCTCCAAAACAAAAGGTGAAAAAGAAATGCCACAAGTTGTGGAAACAAAGGAAATTCGACGTCCTAACTTGTTGATGATCACCTTCGTAGGACGAGTCCTTGAGGAGCCTCTCCAAGAGCTTCTGTCCACGTGGCTGTCGTCCACCGCTAGCACGTGGAAATGCTGCCCTCCTCCTCCTCCATGTAGCTGCTGTTGCTGTTGGGTGTCTTCAACATCTGACGTTAGCTCCATATACATGTCGTACAGATGAGCCAAATCGCAAAGCAAAAGAAGAGGAAGTCGAAACTCCAAGGAGGGCCTGTTAGAATTTGCAGTTCTTGCTGTTCAGGACCACTCCTGCAACCATGTCTAGATATTGCTGTGACTGACCCCTTTTTATATGGTCACTGAGATAGATAGAGAGAAAAAGAGAAGGTGGTGGCGGTGGCGGTGGTGGTGTCGTGTGTGCGGTTGTCCCGTAGGTTCGATACATGAAGTAGTTGAGAAGCAACTGTTTGTTGCGGGAGAGATGGTCTGTGCTTTTCTTTATTGCTTGTGATCTCCATCGCTAGATTCTCTCCGTCTTTAAGTCCCCCTTTTGGTACAACCACTTGTAATCTCTCTCTCATTGGATTGGATTTTGTTTGATTGCCAAGGAAAATCCCAAGATCTTTTTTCCCACTTTTGTCATAATTGGTACGCGGCCGGGTTGTTTTTTTCTAAGATAAAAGAAAGGGTTTTTGAAAAATTTCACGAGTAGATTCGGACAGAAGACTTTGAAAACTTAAGAAAGCGTGTCCTCAACTCCCTGACCCCTAATTTCTTGGTCCGCTATTGAGCTAACTTCTCATCCTTATCGACACTGCAAACGTTTGATATATAAACATGTTTTGTGTACTTCGAAAGTTACTTCAGAAAGCAAACCAGCTGTTCTTGCGTACTATATATATATATATATATATATATATATATATATATTATATTTCTCCTGGGAGTCTAAGCTGCTGAAGTCAGATTAGTTTTCAGTTTTGGAGGTGGGGGACGATAATTATGAGGTAATCTCCCCTAATCTGCCTTGCTTGCCAAACTGGGCTAGGGCAAAGTTGGTTCCAACTGATGGATACTGTTCACAAAGTTGCGCCTGTTGTGGATTTCAATAGTGGTATGGGCTATTCCTTCTTCTTCTTTCGTAAAGAAGTTTTCATTTTTCTAGCTCCAACCCACATGCAGACTCGTTATGATTATTGGGTTTCAACAATTGCAGAAAGGTTCGACATGCAATTATGCTTAACAAATAGGCATAGTGTTGCCCAGCAAAACAAAAAGTTTCTGATGGTTACAGAGAACGGAAAAGAACAGCAAGCTGTAGATTTGTTTCAATGCGTTGTCTGTGCACATGCTCATCTGGGAGAGAACCTTAGGAGGCATGTTTGGTTTTTCAAAAGTAGTTTTTTTTTTTTTTAGGGTTTTCCCGATTCTTCCGAGATAGTTCTGCAGCGTATGCGAACAGGTGTGACATTCTTTTCCACGCGTGCCATCTAGAGATCAAGATAGTCGTTCGTTGGAGCGTTTAGTAAAAGATGAAAATGCACGTGAAGTGGGTAAACTCGATAAGACGGGGGAAAGTTCAGGAATTTTCCTGACACGTGTTATCGCAGCTGGGCGATGATATCCCCTAAAATGCACGGGCTTGACTATATAAAGGACAGGTTTAAATAGCGGCACCTTGAAGTTCCGTAGGAAACGGATTTCAATAACTGTTCTTGAGGGGGAAAGGTACTAAAATAGTCGTAAATTTATTGGATCGGTACCCGATTTAGTCCTAAACTCTTAATTGGATCGATTTTAGTCCCTTGAACCTTTTCGCGTTGGTATCAATCGAGTCAATCCGACCAATGTAGGCCGAAAACTGCCGACGTGAACTGTCCTTGTGTATGAGCTCGTGAATTGTCCGCGACCATCATTTGATAGTCGAAATTCCAACTTCATGCTCACTGAAATCTTTTAAGCTAATATGTCCACCGAGGCTATGAATGTTTGGCTAAAATTCCACATCTTATGCAAAACTCTGGACTTTCGTCTTCTTAATATGTAAGCAAGAAGAGAAGAATTCCACTCAATTATCTCTCCTCCGTTCGATAAGGTTGATGGAAAATTTCAAATAAGGTGGATTACTCATTTAGATATGGTTTAAATGTCACAGCCACCAAACCAAGCGGCTATGAGATTCTTGGTGGCTTACGCAATTATTGGATGGTGACCTATCGGATCGATTGGTCACATAGATAGATCTTATAACATCTCTTTTCTTGATCATATTCTTTCTATTGCAGTTGTGCCAAAATTAGATGCGCTTATCTTAATGTGCGGACAACTCACGGTGCCAAATACATGAAATACTGTGATTTTTTCACCTCGTGTTGCCACTTGTAAATGTAATAACCGCACATAGCTTACGGTTGAATTAGGCTATAGATTGATAGATCGACTAGAGAGACGGCTAGCCAGTATTAGACTTATTTACCGCCTCCATCTCCCGAATTAACTTTTGAGATCTCTTCTGATTATGTTCCCCTAGGCCACTTTTACCGAATCTTTATACACGACGGAGACGATCCGGACCGGCTTAATGAAGATCTCGGTGACATCATCGCGTGCGGAAATAAGATGCATTTACCGTTAATGGACAGACAAATCAAAATACGAAATCCATAAAAGAAAATTATGATCTCTTTTTTTTTTTTTTTGACGTGTACTGCTATTTCTAAATGTGATGGATTACCGATATCACATTTTATTTTATCACCTTTTCAGCCTCCTAATTCTGGGTAAAACAAACCCTTGCGTGACTCCCGCGTAATTATTGAGACTTTTGAGTACTGAAAGGGGAAATTGGTGGGGACCACCGGAGGACCACCCGACCCGACCGCAACATACGCAAATGCGGAGCGCCGGGTGTTGTATTCTATTTGGCACCAAAGTGAATCTCGGTGCGATTTTGGTGAAGGGGACGTGAGATAAATAAAGTTTGGCCACGGTGGGCCACCCCCCGGAAATATTTTCTAAATCTTTTGTGGGCCCATTCTCCCATCTTCCCTCCAAAAATATCCCCCAAAAAATGAAAATTTTGGAATCTTTTCTCGTACGATCGAACGTGCGAGAGCGCTTAAAAAAAAAAAAGATGGGAGTAATTGTCTCGACTTTCGACATTGTCTCGACTTGGACTCTCGTGTTGCACGATCGATCGCATAAAAGAAATAATGAAATAACTAATTTCTTATTTTCTATCTAATATATAATGTGATTCCTAAATCTTTAGTATAAATTCAGTTTAATCCAAAATTTTTTAATACATTTAATATTATCATTCTAATAATTTAAATTTAAGGACGGCATTGAACATCTTTATATAATCCCGTGGCTAAATTGAATATATAACAGAAGTCCGGATATCATATCAAACAATTTAAATGTTTATGAATTATATTGCATGTTGAGCTAAAATTCAATGATCGCATTGAACATATTAAAAATTTGGAGATCGCGTTCAAAGATCACGCGTATCGCTTTCTTTGCAAAAGCATACGAATCAGCACATAATTTCACAAAAACAAGACACGATATCTGCGTCGACCAAGACTAACGTAAAAGATGGAACGAGCCTACAAACGGTCTTCTTCGATGTCGGTCAAGACTAAAGTAGAAAGTGTCTCGTCGGCATGGTCAATCTCTTTAAAATTATCCTTTTTTTTTTTTTTTTTTTTTTACTTTTGGGCCACCAGTGAGAGCGCGAGAGAGAGAGGGGAGGGGGGTCCCACTTACTTTGTCTGCCACGTGTTGCGAGCACATGGGGGGAAGATCATGACGGCGTGCGCGCGCAGAGGAACAGGCGGAGAGTGGATCGTGGACGTACATTGGCCTTTTGATTGGATCTCGTCCAACCATGGAATGATGCTTCTCTATTTGTGGTTCCCGGGACAGGATTGGAAGGCTCCCGACGTGGGCCCACGAAGATTGTTTTTTTTTTTTTTTGACTCTTTTCTTGTTCCTTTAAACAATACCAAAAAAAAAAAGACATAAATAAACCACCAACTTTATCGGAAAAAAAATCCTGAACTTTAACTTAATATATAATGTTATCCATGAACTTTTAATTTATTTAATGTGATCCATGAACTTTAGTTCAACGTGCAATGTCGTCCCTGAACTCTTAATTTATTCAGTGTAGTTCTTGAATTTTTAGCACATGTTCAATTTAGTCCATGTGCCACGTGAAAATGTTCATGTTATCTCTAATCTTAAATTAATAAAATGACCATATTGAACATTTTTATATGGTGTGTGAACTGAATTGAACATGTGCCAAAAGTTAGTGGATTATATTGAACAGATTAAAAATTCATGAACTATATTAAGCATTAGACTAAAGTTCATGGGTTACATTTAACAAAATCAAAGTTTATGGATCACATTACACATTGAGCTAGAGTTTATGTACTATTTATGTCATTATCCCAATAATATCTTAGCGCCGACCCTGACAGCTTAGGAAACCCGATTAATGTCTGACCTCTTTAGGGTTTCTTCTCCATGGTCGTCGTCTACCTTCTTTTCCCTGCAATTTCGTTTTGGAGGGAGAGACTTTCTCCCCCGCTCCCCTTCTCCCTCTCCTTCATATTCCTTTAGATCTCTCTATCCCTTTATCTTTTAGACTTCTTCATTAATTTCGTGGACGAGCAATATCCTTTACGAAAGTGAGCTATAAAGATCGAAGCATGAGTGCTTCAAAAGAATCTGCTCTCTCCATATCTATTCATTTACTCCGACTTCGGGTGTTTGCTCTAGATTGTCGAACCCTCCATAATTTTTCGAAACCTCTTTTCCTATCTTCAATAATCGACAAATCTGAAAGTGATTTTATGATCAACATATATTGTTTTTTTATAGTTGTTCTCTTCCGATCTACAGTTAGAACTAGATTTTGGTGTGTTTTTTTTTATCTCAGTCTAGGTATAGATTTGAAATTTATAATGCATTTTCTGTACTTACTCAATCAATTTATGTTGTTATTGTCTATATACAGTGATGGTGTTGGGGACGTCGAAACCTAGGTGTGCACCACCTTTTGGAAATTTTGTTACCGTTGAAGAGGGATTTTCTTGGTATGTGCCCATTACTGATGATGATGGGAGATTGGGTAATCGGCTGCCGATTGTGCTTGAATGCTAGCACAGATCTGTCCTTGAGGAATGAGTCAATTTCTGCATATAGTACTAAATTAATTCACTTTTTAGATTTACTTATTTTATGGTATTTTTATTTTTATTTTGAAGTGATGTATATTTCTTTCGACCAAAAAGAAAAGTGAGATCTCTCGGAGTCAAGAAAGTTATTTATCCAAAGCAGATCCAACCAATTACTTTAAATTTTCGCATAGACCAATACCATTAGTTTATCTCTCCTTGGAATCAAATTAGCTAAAGGTATGCGTTCATGAGCTCATGCCAAAGTTTCAATCAATTCTTGCCAATGTTCACGCTATAAAATTAAAAACATAAATCTAGTAGCCCAAACAATATGTCAAAAAATTATCTCTCCGTTGCCTAGAAGTGTCAAATGGATGGGTCGAGTTTGAGTTGGGTCAATTGTGGCCCAACTCATATTGACTCGTTTAATTTATTTTAACTTATTTTCATGATATACAAATTTAGTGACTCATACCTGACCCAACTCGACCTATATTATTAAAATACTTTAATTTTAAAATTCAATTTAGAGAAAATTATTTATTATACATTGTTGAAGATACATATATGCTAAGATATTATAGTTGTTTTTAATTGATTCATTTATGATTCATTTAATACCCATTAAGGTTTTAAGTAATCTATTTATGACCCACCACCATGAAATATGGGTTCTCGAGTCAAGTTTGAGTTGGGTTGACTATGGTTCAATTCATATTAACCCATTTAACCTGTTTTGACCCATTTTCATGATATACAAATCTAGTGACCCATATCTAACTCAACCCATACTCGACCCGACCTATTTTGTCAAAAGAATTCAATTTAGAGAAAATTGCTTCTTATACATTTATATATATTACTAAAAAAATTATAGTTTTTTTAGCTAATTTATTTATGACCCATTTAAAATCCATTTTGAGCATATTAAGGTTCGAAGTAACCCTTCATGACCATCCACCATGGAACATGGGTTAAATATGGATTCTAAACTCATTTTGCCACCTCCACCTTTGCCTATCGAATTTATCTAAAGTTGAGATTCAACCTCCGCCCCTCCCCCCTCTCTCTCCACCCTTCCCAAATCCCAGCCGTTTCATTTCGAAGAGAGTTTCTCTCTTTCCCTTCCCTCACCCTTTTCTTAAGTTGTTTTGATCTTTTTCTTTTCTTCTTTTCCCATTTTCTTACTTTCCTCCTGTTTAAGAGCTTTTCTTTTTCGATTTAGCCTAGATTTAGAAGCTTTTTTTTCTTCTCATTTTTGGGAGATTTATATCCCAATCTAGTTTAGATTTAGGGTTTTCTGCATGTATGTTTTCAGCGTTTCGCTTTCCTAGAGTTTTATTGGTGAACAAATCCAGTTTTGAAAAAGATCGGGTGAGTTCCGTAAAGGTTTCACTTGTGTCAATTCTATGCTCATTTAACATTTTTACTCTGCTTGGTTATAGTGTCGAGGATGTCAAATTTAGGCACGTACCGCCGAAAAGTAAAACAATAGCAACAGATGGAGTTCTCAATGTGTGCTCATTACTGAAGACAGATTCGGTGATCGGTTGTCGATTACGGTGCGAAGAAGTCATAGATGTGCTCTTTGAACGTGTAACTCATAACCTTATTCTGATGATTTCTCTTGTTTTCCAGAGTTTATTTTGCCTTGAAGTTACTTGTCATGTGTTTTGATTTATAGTTGAACTATGACGTTTTTCTCTTATATCTCGAGAAAGCGAATGAAATGCATTGTTACTTTTGACAATATTTACGTGCGAAAAAATGTTTTTTGGCGTGGTAATTACCGTAATTTTGAAACACCCAATCCACCAATCAAGGTGGGCTGACCTAATCATGTGCACGCTACTCACACGTAAGAATCTCCAATGCACGGGTGATGGAAGCAATCGCGAAGTGCCGGGTCGTGCGTGATGTCCGATTTGGTCGTCAGAGAAAGTTTAGCCGCCATCATCACGAATCCCCGAAGGCACGAAACGGGCGACGTCTTTTACCAGCAAAGTCATTGCTCCCTTTCCATGTCAGGCGATCTCTCCTTGCCCTAAACACGAATCAATGGATCCAATTCCTTAAGGATGAAAGTAGGAGGCACAACTTTTTTTAATTGAGAAATGATCACATTACTCTCCTTAATCGACTATGAAATTAACAGTCCATTTTGAATCACAAAAAAAAAAAAAATAGAAATCATTTTTGAGTCCCCTTCTTTTTTTAGGAATTTATGGCCCAATAACATGTTGTTACTCTCACAGTCACAAAAAAATTACTATACTAGTAAAATCCTTTTTAATTTAATTTGCTAGTTATACTTATGCTTTTCTCACCAAAAATGAAAAAGAACGAGGAGGAGGAGGGGGAAACAATTTAATGTTGCTCTACCATAATCGATTTCGTGGAGCTTGATTCGAGAGATGCAAAATTCGATCTCGTGGCATATGTAATGTCTTTGGAATTTGACATCCGTCTTATTAATATCGACTTTTCACATCGGGAAATGCATCGTCGTTTGTTTTTCTCGTTCTCTTATCCCGATCGGACGGCATCTCCACTTTCCGACGAGCTCGCCTAACGAACTCGGTAGATAAAGCCAACCCGAGTTACCATCAGAGTTCAAATTCTGACGTAGTCCACGGTCGGCCAAGAATTGACCTCAAAATTGGAAAGAGGTGGTTATCAAGAAAACGGCATTTCCCTCATTTATTATGATCTAGAGTCACTAGTCATTTTTCTCGAATGGGTCGATGCACTGTTTGTATTAAAGTTCGATTTGAATCGAGAAAAAGGGGAGACATGCGCATACCAAACTTTGAAAGAGCCATGGGGTCGCGCGTCTCATGATCCTTTCCGTGCCAGCCTGTTGACCTTTTTTCTCTCTCTTTGGTTTAAGACTCTTTTGCTTTGAACGTGCACCCGACCCTGTTGCAAAAATTAAGGATTATCCTTGGCCGATCTCAACCTTAATCAAGTCGTCCCAGAATCAAATCTAAGATTTCGATTGATCCAGTCCCCGGGACCACCCAAAGCTCTCTTTTTTTTCTTTTTTTTTTTTGTTTTTTCCTTTGGTCTCCTCTTGGCAAATCTTTGACAATTTTTCTTGTGATTATCATGTAAGAGATCTCATGGAGGATCCGGGCATCGAGACCCTTTCCAGCTCTGGCCACATTGGTCTTTTTGGTCAAGTTCAACAGCTTTTTAATTTCATTTGGACACTTTCGACAAAAAAAGAAATCAAAAAATTCATTTGGACACTAATGTATAGTAAAAATCGAGGGTGTGTCTGGAAGTTCCTTTCTACAAGCTAGGAAGGATCGGTTTCAGAGTTCGCCATTCCTGTTCTGAAATCGAAAACCGCTCACTGAGAATCGATTTCGAAAAATTAAAACTGTTGATTCCATAGATCTACTCGGGAGCGGACAGACGTACATTTTAGAGTACGCTTTTTTCCTGGGCAACTGCATACTTTAAACAAAAACGGGGGATTTCTTTGCGCAAGAGTTCGAATAGGCAAAAACAAAAAAAGGAGGAGGGAAGACGTCATTAGTCAAAAAACCACCGCTGGACAATCTTATCAACCTAAAATGTCCAAAGGAGAAATGGATGCCGTGAAGGACCCACGAACGTTTCAAAATCGACACTTATCTTTTGATCCTTTACCTACCTAACACAAGCACGATCGATCGTCACGAGATTTTTTGGTTGACAAAGCACCAAGAAAGTGTTGCGTTCAATGCACGGTCAATCCAAAAATTGAGTCCCCGATGGGTCCTCTTCGCTCTAATGAATCGCCTCTCCCGATCCTCTCGTTGAACAAGTAAACCTAACCCGGCAACCTCGATTTTTCCATGTATTTGTGTACGTATCTCTTTACATTAGGGTAAATACGTTTCGTATCTGTTCATAAGATTTTTTAACGTATAAATGTACATGTAAGAACTCTCGAATGGGAATGGAAAAAAGATACGTAACTCTAGTCCTATGAAAATGCCGAGATCTTTGGGAAAAGAATAAGGGGCCGATCCGTATCATTCTGAATTGATTATAGTTTCTTTGTTTGTTTTAAGAATACCGCTTTTCCTACTCGTATCGGAAGGAACATGCCGAGCCAAATCACACTTCCTCTCCTTTGTTCTTGAAATCAACCGACTTAAACAAAATATCGAATCGGTCCATAAAGAAATCGTTAATTTAGCACCGTGTTAGATAGTTGTAATCGGGATTTTCCTTTCATTTAGCAATTGTGCCAAAAAAAGATACGCTTTGATTTTCTTTTAGGTTCTTCTTTCTCGCACTTTGTTAAAGCGTTTTTCTCATGAGAAAATGTACATCGCGTCAGGTGATGGGTTGCATCGAATCGTCAATTGAAGGATGTAAAAGTGGAGGACTCATGGCCATGGAAGAACACTTTTTGAGTGCTAAACCAAAAGTCTTAATGCAATGTACACAATTCGGGACTTTGCTTGGGGGGAAAAGCTTGTGATTAACGAGCCGATCGATGGGGAACCTCATGGGAAGTACCCACAAGCGTTCACCGAACCGTTCGTTGTTGCTAAAGCGTTCGGTGCAATCCTTGCATCCAATGATGGCCCAGCCAACACAGAGTGGATTGATTATGGGCATCGTTAATTGGGAAGAAAGCAGGCCCAATTCGACCTCTCTACTTGGAAAAAAAGCCCGAAAGGGTCGTGCCCTGAGCTTCGTGGGAGACGACAAACTCTGAGCGATGAGGAGTCAAACTCGTTCCTCTCGATGCTCTACAGATTTAGTCCTTTAATGCTTCGATTTATTTCGCGAAAAAATAAATAACATAATAAATATCTTCATAATAATGATGTTTGCATCGCTTACGAATAATAAACGAGCGAACAACATTTCCATCGTCCACGAATGCATTTAGGCACAGATGGATGATTGTATGAAAATTTTTTTCTTTAAGAAACGATCGCCAGTATTGTCTGAAGTAGTTAGCCAATAGGAAGATTGTTTTCGCCGTTGACAGTAATTTATGTTTAAGTATCTGTGTGAGCGATGAAAATGCTCCTCGCAGTTTATTATTTATGTTTAAATATCTTCGCAAGCAAAACAAGCGATCGTTTTTAGAAAAATATTTTTGAATTGTTCATTTTTCGAGAAATAAATGGAGCATTAATCTTTTCGTTGTTCTTTTACGGGCTTCATCTTCAACATTTCCATGTGTCCTTTATGTAAAACTTCAAATTTTACCTCTTTTTTCTTTGCTAGTCTGGGTCCATCAATAAGCGACTCAAGAAGGCCGTTGGGGTTAGAGATTGTTAGGGCCAGGAATGGATGTTACGTTGGATTCTGGTTCTCAGTATTTCGACCGACCACCTTGGGAATTAGGATCCTTGTTGTCCAGCGACAAAGTGTTTGTCTTCTCTCCTAAGTCCGTTATTTCGCGAAAATTAAATTATTTTTTTTCCTAAAAATGATATCCCACCGTAATGTCTACAAGAATAAATGAACGACAAATTTATTTTCATTAACTCTTGTAATTCTCGTGTTCTCTTTGACGTTATGTGCCTTTCCCATTGAAAAACGAAGTACTTCACATACGAATACCTTTGCTGTAGCTTCTAGGGGAAAAAGTTATTAGTATAGCTTTGGAACTTATAAAATGAAGATATCAAAGAATTTAAAAGATCCTCTGATGAAATAATATATGCTATTAATGAAGGGAAGATGGCTTTCTATTTTTAAGGAATCTCAACTTTTTTTTTTCCTTTCCCAAGAATCCTTAATCGCTTATTTTACAAATTAAGTGTCCATAGATAAATACCCAAATTCACGATTCTGTTTGACCTCTCATGTGTTAAAATATTAGGTTGCATTTGGTGGTATGATATGTTCTTATCATATCTTGTATTTGGTAGATGTCCAAGATATGATTAAGGGGGATATAGATTGGATATAATTAGAATAAAAATATCTTAGTGAAGGAGGTGTGATAGACTTGGATAAGATTTCTCAAGAGAGGAGAAGCAAGAAGAATCGGATATTTCACAACCACCACATCTCTTGCATGCCGGGTTGCCTCTTTGGCGGCGGTGACCGTTAAGTGGGACTGTCTCTCCAGCAGTGCCAGATTCTAGGGCTCTGGCAGCAAAGATATGTATCTCTATGACCTCATTCTTTAATCGATAATTTAGCGCGATATGAGATCACGTCCCTCGTATTTTAATAGCTTGAACCTTTCCAACATTTGAAAGGGGTTTCGACATATCATGAAGAATTCGAGATGATCATCGACTTTTATGTAACCTTCTTGGATGACTCGCATGAGTGCATTTTCAACTTGTGAAAAGAGGCTAAATAATTTTATCGCGTAGCGCTTGTTTAGTCACTCGACAAGATAATGAGCAAAGTTGACATGTGGTTCTCAGATGATTCAACTCCAATTCAAGACCCCTAGTTTTACTGGATTCGTTCGATAAATAGCGTACTCGAATTTAGATGACACAAACCCACACTCAACAGTAATTCACTCATAAGAACTCATTGCTAAATAATTTCTAAAACATTATGATGTTTCTCGAAATACCGCCGAACAATTTTTCTAACTTCGCTAAAATTACTAACACCCTCTAACTATGGATTCTAACACAAACCAGGGGTGAGAATAGAGTCGATCTCAATTGCTCATTCTCCCTACTTATCTGACGTGATATTCGCAGTTCATCAAACAACAAATAGGAAATGATAAAATCTTTTGATTTTTTATTCTATCTTATTCAGTCTATTATGACTTGAAATCCGATCAAATGCAGCCTTAAGGTTTTTACTCATTCCAATTCCACAACAACCTCCTTATGAATTTGAAGTCGTGAGATAGTTTTCTCTTCCCATAGTTTTTACAATTCATATGCACCGTAAAATTCTTTTAATTCCTTTTCAATATGTAATAAAAATATTTTTACGAGCGCTAAAACCAGGATTGACCCAAGCAGCCAAATCTCAGACATCCCTCTCTGTCTCTCAGTGGCCACCTTCGTTTCCACCAGATAAGGGCCTCTTGCTACTTCAACTCTCTCTCTCTCTCTCTCTCTCTCTATAATCTCAAGGCGTTTCTCTCTCCCTGCATCCGAAGGTAACTCCTGGTCCAATTTCTCCTCGCATTCGCGTCGTCGCGCATTCATTTTGGGTTGTTCGATCAATTAGCGTCTTCGTCATTGAATCCATCGGATTTGCTCGTGTCCTGGCGAGCTGAAAATTTGATTTTTTTTTTTTTTTTGGGGAGGGGGAAGTAGCGATTCAGTCAGCGACGGTTGATGCGTGTAGCGAGATTGCTTCTGCGACATTATTGTTAGTCAGCTTCAATTGTTTTTTTTTGCCCTTTTCACCCCTCTAAATATATCTGGGGCTTAGGCGCTTTTAGTGCTTTGGTTTATGCCGAATTCAGCTCTTGCGTGTAAAATGCAGAGGCACTGTTGTGACCAGAGTGCCGTTTCGATTCAATGGCTTCAACGATTGTCAAGCCTCAGCGGTCGTTTAGTGGCATTGACTGCCAACAGCATGTGGGGCTAAAACCGTCGCCCATTGCAAAGTTTAGTTTTTTGCAAGCTGCGAGCAGGAGACAGCCGTCTTGGCGATTCTTAGTCATAAGGGCCAGTGAAAATCACAATGATTTTACCAAGAAGTTGGGGATGACTGATGCGGAATGCGAAGCTGCTGTCGTGGCGGGGAATGTGCCTGAAGCGCCTCCGGTCCCGCCCAAGCCGGAGGCTCCAGCTGGAACTCCTGTTGTCCCTTTACTGGTGAGTGTTCAATTTTAATTGCTCTGTTGAGCTTTACGTGCGTCATGTCATGGGATGGCTGGACTATTTGTTGAATTCGTGTTGCTTACTTTGGCTGATACATTTCTCATCATAACAATTTTTTTCAGCGTTTTTTGTACTTGACTTCCCTGATTGGTTTTTGTTTGTGTAGCCATTGAGTCGCCGCCCGCGTCGTAATCGAAGATCACCGGCCCTGAGATCAGCTTTCCAGGAGACAAGCTTGTCCCCGGCAAACTTTGTCTACCCACTTTTTATTCATGAAGGTTTGTGAGACATCTCTCAGGTGCAGTGTTTTGTAGAATCAATCGATGGGATCAAACTTAGCGTTTTGGGCAACAATATTTGTAGGTGTGGAAGATACTCCAATTGGGGCTATGCCAGGATGCTATAGGCTTGGTTGGAGGCATGGACTTGTAGAAGAGGTGAGTCAGTCAATGTGGGCTTGTCAACGTATGGAATTCAAAACATCCATGTACTCTTAATGATTAGAAGGCCTTATACGCATATTGATATTGAGGAATCAGTTGGCAGATGTGATGGTGCAGATGGAAATGTGATAACGGTCTGTCAAATGATTTCTTTCTCTCGTGTTTAGAGTAGATTTGGAAGATGCTCGGTTCAGATGGAGCTTTGAACAGTGCTCTGCCAATTGGGGGTCCTTTTTTTTTCTCCTTTTCTTTCCTTTTCCTTAGAGTAGATGACTCACTAACCCCTGAAAGACTGCTCCATTTTCCAAATAGAATGGGACAAGCAAAGATAGAGAGTGTTTAATTTTTCTGGAAAATCCCAGCAAATTTAGATAGAATTCTCCATGCTAGTACCTTTCTGTGGTCTCTATAGATATCTATAGAGTCTAATCAGAATTGTTCTGAATCCTTCAAACTTTTGATACAGGTCGCCAAGGCTCGTGATGTTGGTGTTAATAGCATTGTACTCTTCCCCAAAGTGCCGGATGCTTTGAAGGTTTTAATTGCTGCTTCTCTTTTATGTCCTGGTTCATTGAAATCGATTAATCTGATTTCCTTCGTCTTAAACTTCCCGTATTAGTCTCCCACTGGAGATGAAGCATACAATGACAATGGTTTGGTGCCAAGAACGATACGATTGCTCAAGGATAAGTACCCTGATCTTGTAAGTCAAAATGTTAAAGGTGTAATTCTGAGCATAGGGTCCTTACTGTTTCATGTGCTTCTATCTCAAAAATTGCCCTCTGATTCTATTGTTACGTAGGTCATATACACTGATGTTGCTTTAGACCCATATTCCTCAGATGGACATGATGGTATTGTCAGAGAAGATGGTAAGAGCGTCAATTATCTCCATTTTAAGGTTTTACTAAAAATAAATGTGCAAAATAGTTTCTAGGAAAAGGTAAACCTGAGGACTAAAAAGCATGCAAGTTTAATTTATATCTACTGTTTGGAAGTTTATCCATGAGTTTTTGGCCAACAGAAGATTTTCAGTTGACAAGTGTAAGACATGCCTTCATACTTTTCTTTTAGTTGATTAAGTATAAGACAAGCCTATTAGAAACGTTTAAACTCAAGAAGGATTCTCACTTCTTACTGAGAATATTTGCATCTTCAGAGACATGTCCTTGGGCTGAATTTCTTGATTTTCTCTCCGCGATACATTTTTCTTGACGTAGATTTTGAGGAGTCTTCTTTCCAAGCCTATTTCTTGGAAATTGGAATGGGAATCCTTTACTAATACATCTTTGATGTTCTGCAGGAGTCATAATGAATGACGAGACAGTGCATCAGCTATGTAAACAAGCTGTCTCCCAGGTAAATTTTTGTTAAGACTTTTTTTACTTTTAGACAGTACTTGTCAAAGAGTACTATATCTCTCTGCAATCATTTACAGTCTTACCTTCTCAAATGGATTTCTATGTTTACAGTTCTTGAGTCCTCGTGTGATTTTTTGCCAACTGTAGTGACTTTGCTGTGTACAATAATGGGAGCATATTGGATATTTCACTTGTCATGCCTTGTTCTTATCTTACTTGATTTTGGATTAAGTTGGTAGTTTGCTAATTCCGAAGTTGGTGGTATATCTGTTTCAACATTTAGTGCAGTCTGTTGCTTCCAAATCAAGAAGCCTGAGGTCCTTCAATCGTGGAAGTTATTGTCCTAACATGAATTACTTTTTCCTTTCAAGGATAAGGCCGATGTGGACTTTGCCCGTTGTTTGGCTTTACATTCTCCATGACCTGTTTTCAATCTTTGGCTAAATCTGTCTTATTTGCTCCGTTGTTCTGAAGTAGGCACGAGCTGGGGCAGATGTTGTTAGTCCTAGTGACATGATGGATGGTCGTGTAGGAGCAATTCGAGCAGCCCTTGATGCTGAAGGCTTTCACCATGTTTCTATCATGTCCTACACTGCCAAGTAATATCCTTTCTGCTTAAGATGAATATATTTATGTCATCTTTCGCTCTCTTGTTTCATCCAAAAGTCCTTGCAAAAAGGTGGAAAAGTAGATGTAAGCACTCATATTGAGCCATAAAGTATACATTGCATATCTTCTCTGGCTATGATCTAACCTAGTTAAGAGCTGGTGTATTTCATTAATCTTCTCCTGTCTGAAAGATGAACACTGTCCTTGGAGCTTTCTATTTTCATGTCTTTAGATCCAGTAGGATCTCAAATTTACAGAACAGCATGCATTTAATGCATGGATGCACTTTGGTGATGTTTGTCGGTTAATTCAGGGGTAAAAGAAATTGGATGCAGGTCAAGCCATAGCAGTTGCATGTCTGCTTGTTCATAGATATTACTTGGTAGTACAGTTATCCTTGCAAGTTCTTGCTAGGTCCTCCTTTTGTTTGTGGATTTCTTTTCCTTGCACTGGTATACATCCTAAGCATGCATGCATCTAATGTCAATGTGTTATGTCTATCTATTGTTATGGCCACACATATATATATTTTGAAGAAAAGGCAAACCTTTATATGTTACTGGGATGTATAAACTATCGTTCTTGAGATCAGAGATACAAATTATTGTCACTGACATCTCTATCCCTTAATAGGTATGCGAGTTCATTTTATGGGCCGTTTCGAGAAGCTCTAGACTCAAATCCACGTTTTGGAGACAAAAAGACGTATGCTATAGTTGGATTCTGTTGTTTATGTTTTCAAAATTGTGTTTCTTATTTTGTGTCTAATCTATTTTTTTTCCCCCTTTTTGTACAAAAGTTACCAGATGAATCCAGCAAATTACAGAGAAGCTCTAATTGAGACGCGTGAAGATGAATCTGAAGGAGCTGACATTATTCTGGTTAAGATTTAGTTGCAACTTTTGCCTTACTTGCTTGGTTAAGTTCTCTCTTTATACTCTTAAGAGGGTACTCATACCTTGTAAACAGGTGAAACCTGGTCTTCCTTATTTGGATATAATAAGGCTTCTTCGGGATAATTCTCCTCTACCAATTGCTGCTTATCAGGTACCTTGATATATACGTCAATGAGCAGTATCTTCCTCTTTTTTTTTTTTTTTTTGGGAAACAGTATCTTCCTCTATCGACATTCTTATTCTTTCTTGAGCAACAAATGGTCTCATCCTTTGCGTTTTAGTCTTTAAAAACAGTTCATTCTTTTTTTTCCCCTATTTTGGCTTCTACTGTTGTGGTTTATGAAGTTTTAAAAACTGGTCGAAGGTCGTGGCTCCTACTCTTGTGGTTTATGGCATTTAAACTGCTCTTAGTTCCTTCACCATTGACCTGGTTGATTAAGATGCCTGATATTGCAAACTTGCATTGATGCCATAAGCAACAAATATTGAGTTTTGCTTCTATTTACTCTTAGTAATAGTCATCGCCATTATTCCTTTAGTGAAGTTACTTTAAAAAAAAAAAACCATGGATGGATTGATTGTTCATCCAAAAGTTGAATAATGGGATATATGTGTCTACGCTTATGTTCAATTTATAAGCTACAGGCTACATTCAAAGTTCGTTCCTGGATTAGGTCATGGCAACAAAATGTTAAATTTATGATGAGAAGGTTTGAACACTGTATACTCAAGCTTCAAAGCTGAATCTCTTGAGTAGCTTTATAGGAAAAAAAAGTGGTAGTGAGTGTGATCTTTATCACGTTGCTGTTCCAGTGATTTAGCAAGTGCAATGAGTTTTTTTGTTTGTTAACATCTGAAGATCCGAAACAGCTTCTAGTCCTTTGGAATTATGCGGATTGGGCCTTTGACCAGGTCAAGTAAAATACTACAGGAGTGTTAATAGGTTTGACTTGACCCTGTTTAATGTGCAGAGGTTTGAGTTCTTACAGATCGGCATCTTGACAATATATGATACATTTGAATCTACCTTCTTCTCATACTGACTTCACTGAATCTTCTCTTCGGATTATTAGGTATCAGGTGAATACTCAATGATTAAGGCTGGAGGGGTTCTGAAGATGATTGACGAAGAGAAGGTTATGATGGAGTCCCTCATGTGTCTTAGACGGGCAGGTGCGGACATTATCCTCACCTACTTTGCACTGCAAGCAGCTAGATGCCTATGTGCCGAGAAGAGGTGAGATCCAGATGCAGTTGGTGGTGGCTATTGATGTGAATGATCCCACTAGATCTTTGAGAAAATGAGCCCTAATGCCTTAACTGTTGTAGATTATGTAAAGTTGGTGATCCTAGGAAGTAGGTTGATTTTTTAAGCGTAATTTGAGTGGAAATGGTTTTAGGGTGTGTCCTGCGGAGTGTGGTGTCTTCATGCTTTAAGTTTAGAATGATGTGCTTTGAGAATGGACATGAATAATTGGCTGGAGATTCGACGCTATCCCCAATTGTTTGTTCCGTTAGTTTCTTGCCCTGCAATTTTTCCTTTGGTACCTGTGTGATCGATAGGATCTTGAGAATGTATGATGTTCTGGTAATTTATGCAAAATATATTTCTTGCTACATGGATTGATATTTCTACTTTAGCTCTTTTGGGAACCTTTATGAGGATTAGAGCCGTCAATATGGGTCAAAGACCCATATTTGACCCATATTTTGTATAAAATGGGTCTTATATGGGTCATTAACATTTAAAGGACTCACTAAAAATGGGTCCAAAAGGTTGAAGTGAAATTAAATGGGTCAAACTTGGGCCACGCATGAAACCCATTTTCGATCCATATTGGACCCATTTTCGACCCATAACTCTCACAAATTACAAATGGACCTAGAGCCTTTCCGTTTGTTTCACGGAAAATGTGATACTTTCGGAAATCATTTTTTAGGAAGTCATTTTTCAAGAAAATAATAATATTTTTCGATGTTTGATTAATACTTAAAAATAAACTGGAAAACAATTTTCGTCGTTTGTAATGGAATTGATTTTCGGGGACCGACGGTGGCAGCGGCCGACGATTGGCCGCGGCGGTGACGGGTGGCTGCGGAGATCGGCGGCCGGCCGCGGAGACCGACCGCGGAGACCGGCGGCCAGCCGTGGCGACCGGCCGAGGCCACCGCCGGCCGGCCGAGGCCACCACCGGCCGGCCGCGGCGACCGGCCGAGGCCACCTCCGGCCGGCCCCGGCGACCCGCCGCGGCCACCGCCGGCCTGCCGCGGCGACCGGCCTCGGCCACCTCCGGCCGGCCGCGGCGACCGGCCTCGGCCACCGCCGGCCGGCCGCGGAGATCGGCCGAGGCCACCGCAGGCCGGCCGCGGCGACCGCCGAGGCGACCTGAGGCCGGCCGCGGCGACCGGCCGAGGCGACCTGAGGCCGGCCGGGCGACCGGCGGCCGGCGCCGGCGGTTGACCCACGACCATGTCCGGCGGCAGCAACCATCAGTGGCGACCCGTCGCCGCCAACCACCGCCGCTCGCCGTGACTGGAGAAAAATGAAAGAAAAAATGAAAGCAAAATAAAATAGGTTAAATTAGTTATATAATTTTTTCTTAAAATATTAGTGTGATTTGGCAATATGGGTCAAAATGGGTCAGGTCGGGTATGGGTTGGTTGCGGGTTGGGTCGGGTATGGGTCATTGAATATGGGTCAAAATGGGTTAGACGGGTCAATATGGGTCGGACCATATTCGACCTGACCCAAACCCGACCCGACCCACCCATTTGACACCTCTAATGAGGATATCATTCACTTCGATAGCTTGAGACTTAGGGCCTACCTGTACGACATTAGGGGCTCGTATATACAATATCAAGAACACAAGGTTTAGGCTAGTTGACAACTTAGTTCTCTGGATTAGCTCCTTTCGTATGGTTTTCAAAATTATAACGAGCCATCGTAGGAAAACAATAATTCGTTGATATGTTATATGACTTTGGCCCGTCCAGATAATATGTTTTGAACCGAAGCGACTCGAGAACTCCGGTTCGCTTCGGGCCCGTTGGGTCAGTTTCAGGTAGTGCGGATTTATTTTATTTTATTTTATTTTATTTGCACCCAGAGGTAGAATGGAGCAAACACGGAGTAACAATACCGATTTTTCTAGTGGACCAACGGGAGCGTCCGAAGATAATAAATAACGTCTGGAAAACTAAATTTGGTATGCTGAGGTGTGATTTGTAAAGCGATGTGATTATTCGCAAGTGGTTATATTAAGTGATTAATCGCATTCTTTCATAACTCGATTTAGCCTTCCATTCTCAATAAAAACCCACACGAAGAGCATGGTGAGACAGCATTTGTGATATGATCGATTAGGTCTGGCCAATTCTGCTTCGTCCTTTTTCTCAAAATAAAGAATCGGGTCTGGCCAGTAACTGGGGGTTCACTGAAGTTTCCCTTCGCACCCCACCCCAACATAAAGTGTCGGAAAGCGACATTCTTGACTCAGATATTTCCAGGAACACGACAATGACCAAAATCATCCCATGGTTTCCAACTTTCCACGATCCTAAACCGGTTCATCAACAAACTATCCCATAATTACACGCCTCAAAACTGCCCACATGCCAAATAATGGACTCATACAACGCCACCATTATTTGATTTAACGTTTTCGCAGCGCAAAAAATAATACCCGTAGAGCCGACCGATCTTTTCGCCCCCTCCCCCCCCTTTTCTTGGTTCAACCATGCTCGATCAAGTACCTCTCGGCAATGGCCGCATGGGCGGCGGCCCCCACCGGGAGGACCTCCTCATCGACCATGAAGTAGGGCGAGTGGCCGGTGTGGGTCGAACCAAGCGCCTCGTTGCGTATGCCGATGTAGAAGAAGGCGGCAGGGACCACCTGCGAGTAGAAGGAGAAGTCCTCGGCCCCCATCATGGGCCGGACCACTCGGAAGTTGCCTCGACCCACGAGATCGGCGCCCACCTTCCTCACGTGCTTGTACATGCGGTCGTCGTTCACCGTCGGCAGGTATATCATGTCCTCCTCCTCGAAGAAGTCCACGCCGGCCTCGCACCTGAACACACCAGCTTGCTCCACAATCACCTGTTTTCATGTGATCACAGATGGAGAAAGAATTCCTCAGCTTTGGACCGACAAGATCAGATGACAACCATACATAGGTGGTGGACCTAGAACAAATTATGCTTTGTCCCACTCACTTTTTTTTTTTTTTTTGGGGTGGTTGTTCCATACAGAAAATAGACAATAATGCTGATATGGACCACCAAGTTCCGGGGCTCGCATCATTGATAGAAAACGTGGAGGAGCCGTGTAAGACTCTTTAGCTCTATATATAGGAAGTAGGCATCCAAATTAGCATAGTGAAAGAAAATTCGCCACGCACGACACCTTCCTAGTTTCCTATTGACCTTAGCGTTTATAAGCTTAGGTCTTTCGCGGTCCAAGAAATGCGCACATGTCGTGGTAATGCATGATGTTGTAGTCCAAGAAATGCACACATAGAGTCGTAATGCATGACGTCAGGATCTGGGTACGTTTTTTTTTAAAAAATCAATGTTGGAAAAATATTTCGCGAAAGATGATTGGATTATATCTCTTAAAAAAATTAGTTAACGAAAAATGATTTTATTATCGACAGTAATTTATGCCTAATTATTTTCGTGAGCGATGAAAATTTTTTGCATTCTGTCATTTTTGCGACCTACAATCATTTTTCGAAAATATTGTTCAAATCTTGAGTTTTTGTGAAAAAAAATGCACCTATACACATTTCTTATTATTTTTTTTCCGCTTTGTTGTTGCCAAACATATACCTCTTCTATTCGTCGCATGACTTGGTAGAAGCTCGTATTGGAGAAAGCTCTGAAGGTACCGCCCAGAACAACGCTCTCCGGTACCGTGTTGGGGTCACTGCCCCCATTGAAAGAAGTCACCGACACTACCTGTGAGTCCAGAGGGTTTGCTTCGCGAGACACGATTCCTTGTAAGCTAATCACCGCGGCCGAGGCGGCCAAGACCGGGTCGACCGAGCGGCGAGGGTTCCCGGCGCCGGCCGCCTTCCGGGCGATGGTCGCCTTGAAGAAGCCGCAGCCAGCGAGCAGAGGGCCGGGCCTCGACCCGATCACGCCAGTGGGGTGCTCGTGGGACACGTGTAGGGCAAAGATGGCCTCCACGTTCTCCAAGGCGCCATCTCCTATCATCCTCTTCGCTCCATTCCCAGCTTCCTCCGCCGGCTGAAATAGCAACACCACCGTTCCCTATGGAAAGAAACCAAACAAAAATGAAGGAAAGCCAAACTAACTACGGAAAATTACGTCCCTAACTAAATGTAACATACAACAGCGGTCTTCGAATTTTTTTTTTTTTAAAGTGAGAAAGATAAGTGGCGTTAGATATTGGCCCTCTTATGTGCATTTTTAGAAATGTGTGAGGCCAATCATGCATATGACGACAGAGTCGTCCGATGTCAATGACGACAGAGTCGTCCGATGTCTCTGTCGGGCCAGGCATCCATCAGTCTTTCCCGTTTGGGGCTTAACTGAGGCTAAAAAGCCCTGCTAAACTAGTCTCATCTCATCTCATCCCAGCAACAGCGAGACCTCGTCGGCAGAACAATCAGTTCAGAACAGGTCAAAGCTTTTTTTTTTCCTCACTTACGAACCGCAGAAGCTTCCAAGCCAAGAAAATTTTTCTCTTGCAAATGAAAACAAAACAGAGACTCAGGTCGTCCTAAATTATGTTTCCACTGTACACGCCAGCCCAGCCGACCACACCCAGAATTCTAAAAACTGGTCCGAGAGATTCCTGCTCCGGGCTCGCCGACAAGTGGTGCGCCCCAAAAGCATATTTCGCCTAGCTCCACGTCGCCTGTCGCCATTCGGTATTCAAGAAGAGATCGCAGAGGTCGCGTTAGGGTTTCCCAATGACCGCCCCGAGCAGAAAACTCAGGTACAAGAAAAAGAGACGCAAGCAGCACTGAAGAGACCACGGGGCCTAACTCCATTACTAAAGATGCACTTATTCTATGTTCAGCTGTTTCCTCGTTCTTGATTCATCGCTTTGGTTTCTCTGTCCGTTTTCGCGCAAGCGGCGCGTACAGGCATGGGATGAATGATGGGGAGTATCGTTTCCTTTGTTCATTAGATTACATTAATTTCTCGAACCATAACGACCCCCCCTAGAAATAAACGAGGCACATGATGTGTATGGGATTGGGTTGTCATGCATGACGTCATCAAACGAGAAAAATATCGTAAAGAAGTGCCAAGAAGAGTAACGTTCCATTTGTTTCGCCAAAAATTTGATATTTCTGAAAAATATTTTTTTGGGAAGTCATTTATTTGCCAAGAAAATGACAATATTTCTTGATATTTGGCTGAAACCTAAAAATAAATTTTAAAATATTTTTCATCATATGCTGTGAAAATTTGATTTCATTTTCCTAAATAGAGTTAAATCATTCGGGCACTAGTTACTTATATATGGGTAGCTTGGAATCAGGCATGGGCACTGTGGTCCAAAGCCCGAATCCCTAGCTCCCAAGCATGAGCACAGGTGCCAGACCCGGGTCCACGGAATTCGGGCCAGAGAAACCAAATGGGAGAAAAGTGGGAGTTGGATTTTGGTTCTCTCTGTGTTACCATGAGATGAGAGGGGTTTCTTTTAAGGCAAAAAATGAGAACATATAAGTGTAACATAGGAATTAGAGTTGTTGCTAAATTAGCATGAGAAAAACTCGACATGGTGAAATAAATATATCTACAACTTTATTTGTCAAGGGGGACAATGAAGGAAATGAGCTAGTCAAGACCCCGACAACACTTTCTCCTCAAAGAAGACAGGATTCAAACCTTCCTCAAATAGAAAGGCGCATCTAACCTGCTACCTCAACGTTGTTCATTCTTTCCTAAAGAAATAGAGATTTTTCTTTATTTTTAGTACTTTTGCTGGTCAGTGGGTGGAATATTAGCCCGGTCTCATTTTCGAGTAGGAAAGAGCTTCCTCAGCAATCTACCTCATTTCACAAACCATGTTTGGGACGCGTGGAAATAAAACACGTGGACACCATCATCATGAAATAAAAACATTGGATTGTTTAACGGCAGTATTTTTGTCTAACTCAAAAGTTGGAGAAATAATATACTTCAGATTGGTGAGTCACAGGTTACGAATATCTCCTACATGTAATAAATGTAGCTGATGTTCATAGGTTTGTAACTCATAAATCAAAAGTATACGGAGAGAGTTTCCCCCACTCAGGGCTGGAGGAAAAAATTACCCTCGTTTAAATAAGACTTAGTAAATTATTTATTGGTGTTACAAACAGAGTCGTTTAGGAAAGACTAGTATACAGAATATGTGACAACACACACATGTTTTTTTTTTTTTTAAATGCTGTTTCTTCTTCCCAGCACATGGTGCTACACGTAAGATATACAGGTGCATTTAGATTGCCTGATGCCCACATTGATTGTGGAAGGGGCTGAAGGTTGGTTATGAGTGTGAGGAAAAGTCTCATATTCGAGCTAACTTTTGGGATGAGAGAACCCAAAATCAACTAAAAACTGGTATCAGAGCATATTTTGGAAAAATAAAGAGAGAAACAAAGATGGACGAATGGAAGGTGATCGATCAGTTCGATGGCAAGGACTTTGCTTGCCACTTAATCTAGGAAACAATTTCACTAAAACTTCTTTATACCTCTAAATGGTAATTTTTTTTTTTTACTGATGGTTAAAACAGGCCGAGTTAATGAAGTCAGGTAAAGCATAAGTCCAGAAAAAAAAGGGCATTTCCTAACTTTGCTCAAATTACAATAAAATCCAGTGCTCATTTCGATAAAGAGAATCAATACCACACCCTATATCGTCTCAAACATAGTCATTCAGCCTAAGAATAGCATGAAAATGCGCAAGACATTGCTGAAGAATTTCCTTCGGTGTAAGAAGAAATCAACACAAGCGGCCGTGCACATTGTTGTTTTGAGCGAACGAGTAGATACAATCCTTGAATAAATGGTAGATAAAATTTTTTGTGTGTAAAGCTTTCTTTACACTAGCCATGTTCAATTCGTGTTTTAATATGATAAAACTGCAAAACTTCCCATTATTCCAGGGATTTTAAAAAGGGGAAGAATGGGTGTAATTACCTTCAAGAAATGTTCGCGGCTCTTGAGGATTTTGGCAGCACCCAGAAGCATTGCGACATGAGCATCATGCCCACATGCGTGCATTTTGCCAGCAACTTTGCTTTTATGCTCCCATTCCACAGCTTCCTATCCACACATTTCACACACATTATCATGAAACGAAGAGGGCAAAAGTAGATCGGGGGGCACTAAGATTAAACAATGTGGCCGAAAGACAAAAGGAAGTAAGATCCAATGTTGATTCTCAACTTTGCGTCTCCCAGAATTCTTAGAGAAAACTCCGGGCGCTGTTATCTCGGGAAACTCTCTTGGGATCCGCGCCGGAACCTCCATTTATCTTCCACGTATTTATATGACTGATTTACTTGTTTGCAACAGAGTACGAGAGATTTCTCTGGTTAAAACGATAGTGGGTACGCGATCCTAGAGATTATGTAAGTTCGTACTGAATCCGACCTACCTGTAAGTACGGAATCATGTAAAGCTACCAGATTGTCACTATAAATAACTGTCACTTCATCGTCATGAAGTAACTCTCGTCGCGTAATTATTCTATTTCATACTCGAGAAATCCTTTGCAAGAATTGAAAAGGAGGGTCATTTTCTTTCACGCTTCAAACTCGAAAAGAAAAAAAGAAAAAGAAGAGATCAAGAAAGATGATGTCGGAATAAAGAATTAGGGACCGAAACGAACTCTCCTTCCGTGTTTTGCCAAAGGGAAAAGAGAGAACAAAGCTTGACAGAAAGAGAGGAGCCTTCGTTGAGTGCATGCACTCGGATCCGCCTGTACCATTGAATTTGATGAGGGCTCTCACGAGATTGAAAGAGGATATGCCAGTCGAATTCACCGCTTCGAGACAAGCACAGAAGCACGCACCCGATTCACTCGAAGAAAACTTAGAAAGAGAGGGGAGCGGCGGACCTGTATGGGGAGAGCGTCCATGTCCGCTCGGATGGCGACGAAGGGCGGCCCCCCCGTGCCGACCCAAGCCCTAACGCCGGTCTTGGCCAAGGGATGCCTGTACTCGATCCCCATCCTCTCCAGCTCTCCCCTCACCAGCTGCTCGTCTCGTACTCCTCGAACGCCAGCTCCGGCCTCTCGTGTATCCTCCTCCGCACGCTCCTCATCCACCTCGCCGTCTCCGGCTCCCTCGCCGCGCTCATCACTGACTCCGAGCACGCCTCGCTCCACTCCACGCCGCACTCGTAGCTCGCCTCCTCCCAGGTCGCCTGAGTCGCCGCCGACTCGGCCTGGCCGAGCAGGCACGTCGTCTGGTTCTGATGCGACAACGCTGCGGAGCTTGCGCAGGCGACGTTTCCGGTTTGTCGAAGAAGGCGTAGTCAACCGTTTGCTTCAATGGTGCGGTGGAGCCGAGTTGGGGAGTGAGGGTGGTGATGGCGAGGAAGAGGATTGCGAAGGCGTTTGATGCGGAAGAGTCCATTTTTTTTTTTTTGCGGGAGCTCGAGAGTGGGAAGAGAGCAAAGGCGAGGTTTCATTCGTTTCCACAGATATATATATATAGCGGGGAGACAGAGTAATTTGAGCACGTGGGATAAGGGGAGAGAGGGAAATGAGCCCATGGGGGAATAAGGTAAAAAAAGTTATGGAAAAATACAAAAACAATACCTCATTTTATTTTAGGAGACCACTTTGCAATTACATTAATTGTTATTATGCCGAAATCTTAAATTTCCATACCTATTCAAGACACTCAAACTAACTAAATAGACATGATAACTATAAGAGCCATCGTAAGATTTCTTTCGTATATAAAACCTAGGGTGACTAGAGTATGTTTATTTGAGTGAAAAAATTTTCTGCGAATTAGTTTTTTAGACTTTCAGCATTTAGTTTTGCAGCGAAATTGAAAATAGCATTAGCATAAACGTCCATGAACAATATGCAAACTGGAAACAAGAAATTTGGAATTGCAATAATAGGAATGAAAAACAATGGAGTGAAGAAGTAGCACAGTATTTCAAAACTTTTAGCGAACCATTTTTGAGATTTTTTGGCGCACGAGGTATAGTGTTTGTGTTATAATAGTTACCACTGCCGAAAGAAGTGTAACCATATATAAAATACTCTAAAGCCTTCTTTTTTTTTAATGTGGGACTAGTGTTTTTCCACTTTTTACTTCCAATTCAAAGGTGTTCTTTGAGTACCAATTTCTCATTCATTCACCCATCGATATACCCCATATTTCCAACAGGTTTCCTGAAAATAATCGGTCAACGGTAAACCATTTATGATCACAGAAAACATGCATGGGTAAAGATAGAAAAATTAAATCTAAACAAATATTTTCCTAAAAAATGATTTTCGAAAAAACATTGTCCTTTGTGATGAAGTTTTCCCCGAAACAAAAACATCGGTGGAAAATTTCCCGATAAAGAAAAACGAATTTTTTGGCAAATCCTTTTCCAAGAAAATGTATCTTTCTTTTGAGATTAGGGAATTCATTTCCTAAGTTTAAGTATGCACATTTCCTTTGATCGCAAATGATTGACTGATCATTTACGGTAAATCAAACGCATGAAAGTCTGGAAAACTAATTTACAGAAGATTCTTTCGTTCGAACAGATACACCCTTAACATGTTGTTGATGTACAGTCGGACTAGCTTAGTGGAACAGAGTTTAAGCAATATTCGCTCTCAAATATGGATTGAAATGAAAGATGAAAACGCGAAAGGCCAGGTTAAGATATGTAGAAAAATGGGACCACCATTTTTAGGTTGGGATTTAATATGGGCTAAGAAGTTAACAACTTTTCTTTGCATTTGACTCGATGATCAATTATTTGAATGATTCGTTTGGAACCTACCATGTGCCTTAATCCACGGGGACCTAACAAAATCAGTCCGTTCTCAACCATGATAAACGGTGCTTTGGACTCGCATTTTCCTTGGAAAAAAAACAATAATAATACAACAAAAAAAATAATGATCACGCGGATCACCTGCTCGCAAATTTTCTCACTTATAATGCATCTAGTTTTTACCCAACTTTAGGCCAAAAAATTGTCATTTTCTTAGGGTGGGTCTAATTATATATGTTGACGGTTTAGACTTGGGCTCCCTTTCGGCTATCTTTCCGGTTGAAGATATAAGATTTCTGCGGCGTGCTCCCAACATGTTTGATCTCTTAAGCTATAATGATACTCTTCCTATTTAAAAGGAATGGAATGGTCATTCATAATGAACATGGCAAACTTCATTGCATTTTCAGTTCTTAAGTTTCGGAATTACAGTGTGTCCGAGCTCTTATTTATTGAACTCAGCTAACCCTTGTACCCTATGTCTTGAGATGAAACGGCTTCATTATACTTTCGGCTAGACCACCTGCCAAATGGAGTTCTTTTTGGGTTTGTTAATTAGTGCCGTGGGTAACCCTCGAGTTGGAGCAGTCAATGTTTCGTACCGCAACTTTTCTTTTCATTATATTCCTCGACAAAAGGGTGCGTGCCTCGCAAAAAGTGAAAAGAACAAATATTGAAGTAGAGTTTTCTTTAACACCCATATGTACATCTAATATTATATCTTGGAAGTCTGAGTTTTCTAGTTAATGAGGAAAGATATCTGGATTGGCTTGCAGAAGGGAGAGGTAACCGACTTTTTGGGTGACGGTGGTGTTTTCGGTGTATGTTTTGGTTCTAAGCAAGGAGGTGGTGGTGTTGTAACATTGAGATTTCTTTTGTATTTCTTGCAATCGATCTCTGAGAGATAAGAAGTTGGATTTAGGCCATAGACTGTGCCCACGTTATTCAGCCGGCATCTACATCAGTGATTTTCGATCGAAATTTACAAGAATAACTACATTGACAAATCGTAAAGATATTTAGGACTAAATTAGTCAAACATAAAAGTTTACGACTGACCTAACATCCATACAATAGGTCAAAAGCTTTTTTCATAATCTTCTCATACGAGAGGCATAAGTGCTTTTTAGTGTTTCGAGAATAGAAACAATATTCTCGCCCGCCTAAATCAACGAGCACATGCCAAGTTCATCACCTGTGTTTTTTTCCCCCTTATCTACAGGAGATCTTGCTCATTCATCATTTGCACATGTTATTCCAAGTATGTTCTTCCGCTTTGAAACAAAAAAATTAAACCAAAGAAGAGGCCCACATGGGGTCCAAAAGAGTAACAAAGGAAAGAATGGACTGGTGAACAACTAGGGGCCATTAGTAGTGGAGCTTGAATTGCATCAAGTCGAGCGTCAAACATCAAAATCTATCTCGCACACGATGCCTGCTTGCAAAATGCTCCCAATGATTGCGTTTGCACGATGGAGCCATCCCAATTATGAGCTCAACTCAACACATTCTAACCATGTTTTTAATCCTCTGAAATCCACTGATCCGTGCATTCGGAATTCCAACTTTTTCGTCTCTGAAAAAGAAATTGTGTTGCATCGATATTGACTCGCTCACACTGGTCTTCGTACTTGTTACATTGAGTAAGAAGAGGGAAGGCGGGCATCCATGGCCGGCTAAAATTGATCGAATGTATTGAATTAACATAAATACAAAAAGTTTATGATCAATTGGTAAAAAAAATATATTTAAGACTGAATTAACACAATTATAATAGGTTTAAAATATTTTTGATGATTTTCCCAATTGTCTATGGCATCTAGCCATTGAAATCTTTTTCAATTTTGGTATGTTATAGCACCGTCTTTGAGTTTTGAAAGGTACGGATCTTGAGTTTTGAAAGGTACGGATGACCCCTGAATGCTTTGGTGCCGCTGTATAAGAGCTCCCCGACTTTGAATAATTTTAGATTAAGTCCCTAAACTTTGAATATTTCTTTTTGTGGACGCTGGTTTTTATGTCCACGTAACCGTTAAATGTCACTTGAAAATGGAGTTAGTTGCCTAAATAATCTCTATCAGGTGGTCGATGAAGTTAAAAATGAAGAGAGAGAGAGGGAGCATGGTTGTTGATGAAGTTAGGAAAATTTAGTGGAGATTATTTTGGTCATGAAAGCTTAACCTTTTTTTTTTTTTTTTTGTCGGAGTGAAAGCTTGATTGAGTTAGTCCTGTTTTCAATAACACTCAATGGTTACGTGAAGGATGAACTAGCGACCATGATTGCAAAACCCAAAATTTGGAGACTAATTCACAATCGTGTTCAAAGTCGCCCTCATCGGGGGCGTAAGTGTCGGCCATCTCCCTCATGAAACTTGCCATCGTCGAAGACACCCTCAAAGGCTCGACCGCCATTGTGGATAATGTGGTTAACCCGAACAATGCAAGCTCTTCTACGTACTCGGCCTCTGCTTTGTTTTTATTAAGTTGGTCGGCTAAATCATAAATCATTTATCTGAAATCAAGATTGATTTGTGCAAAACAGTGTCGATTTAGAGCTTTATACGTCAAGATTAGGCCGAGAAATCCACTAAAATCGAATCTGGAGGATATACTTTTAGTTGCACATCAAATGTTCATTGAACAGCTTGAATGAAATGCTAAAAAAAAGATTGCGCCAGATTGATGTCTTGAGTTGTGTTTAATGCACAATTGTTCTATAGGTTGTGAAAATTGCCTCTGATCTGTATCTTGCCTTGATTTTCGGCATGTTTTCTGTGGTTCTCGGTGTCGGCAATTGACGTGCATGTGCGAGGCGAGCCGAATCGAATGCGCCACGAGCAGACCCGATGATGTGTTGATGCATGAGCAGATTCGAAGATGTGGCGGCGCAATGAACATACTCCGTCGTACAAGGCCGCAGCGACGATGGCTGGAGGTAGCCCAAGAGATAGACAAAGAGGCCGATCTCCAGAATGATATGCTCAATCAGTTGGTATTTATTTTACTCTTCCTTCCCTGAAATCTTCCTGCTGGAATTGCAAGTCTTGGATAAGATAGCCTTGAAGACCGACTTCAAAAGGACGGTTAGGTTGACACTTCTCTATCCAGTAAACTGGAAAACTGAAAACCAGTTCATCTTCTCACTTTTTCAATAAGTGAAATTTCCTGATGCAACTCCAATTGATGGTGAATTCCATGTCCATTGAGATGGCTGCCGAAGGTCGTTGTCTTCGTTGTCAGTAGCTTTTTGATGTTAAAGATTTTGTCATTAACATTTGCTCTCTTTCCCTTTCGCTGCCGATGTCATATATCTGTTCACTGCTTCTGCTTCGAGCAACTTGTTAACTGGGCAATTGAAGTGGCTAAATTACATGCCATGTAGAACATGCTAATGCCAAAAATCGCCCTCACTTTGGGCTTGACAATGCAACCCTGTTAATTGGCTAACGAAATACGAAAAGAATTTTTGAGAATAGCATCATGAATCTTGAATCAACTTTCCACTTGAAGTAGCAGGAGCCATTGTCATCTATTCTGATATGTCATCTTGTCAGAATGCAGAGTGATAGATGATTGATAGTTACTGGTTTGGAGATACTACGAAAACCCGGGTCGAATTCTAGTCGAGCGGGCTGGGTCTAGACCTAGTCCGAATCACATTTTCTTTAATAAAAAATTCAGAAAATAAATAATAATAATAAAAAATAAAAAATTATAAAAAATTTCAAAAAAATAAAAAAAATGAAAAAAATTGTCAGAAATTGTGGAAAATAGGAAATGACCACATTCAACTGGTTTGACCTATATTCACTTCTCGAGCCTTGAAAAATGACCATTTTTCCTTTTGGTCGTTTGACCCAAATCTTTTCGAATCACCCCAAAAGATTTTTTTCATGAAATAAAATGGTACCGAAAGGGCGTTAAAGTAATCTAGCATAATCAAGTCCCCGGACTTTGAATCTCTAGTTCGTAGAAGTAATTTAGTTCTCCCGCTAATTTACTTATGTTTCTAATCGACCTACCAAGAACGATTAGTGGCGACTCCTATTGAAAAACTTCGTATGTTAAATACTGAACCAAAGTTGCGATTTAGTAGGATGAGGGAGAGTCTGAATTAGGTTAGTTAATTTGATTAACCTGATAATTTGTTAATCTGGAATTTCACCAAATTTTAGGTCGCGACAGCTTGGCGACTCAGCTTGGAAATTCATCAATAAGGAAACCTATTTAACCCTTTTGATAAATCCGATCAATATCGAGTGAGAAATTTATAGTCAGAAAGGACTTTCTCTCCCTCTTATCTTTTAAAACCCGATCGCTAATACGGGTGTGAGAATCACTCAAAATTATCACCATCATGCTTGATAAGGGTCCAAGTATTCTTGCAATTAGTATGACCAGACCAATCTGAGAAGTTTTCTCAAGGACTATAATTCAGGCTTGGTCAAAGACTTATCAAAGGGGACTCATAAGAGTCATTTGGCTTTGAAATGGAAAGATATTATTAGTTACATCAGGTTTACAAGTTAGGAACTATGTGACATGAGATAAAATAGTCTTGCTCACACTTCTCCAAGTGATATTTATAAACATTTGAAATCCTACGTTAACTCATGTGCCCTAAATCTGAAGAGGCTTTGGGTATGTGCTATAATGTAGGTTCAAGTAGGCTCGAAAACGAAGGGCCTATTCATAGCAAAATGGTACATCATGAATGGATTGGTGATCATCTATTTTTGACACTTTTGTCGCTGATCTTTGCTTTTGGCAATTTTAGAAGTTTCTTCTGAGGATTTGTCAAATGTTTTTTCTCTTTTGAGGAGCACATCAATTTTTTTCAAGGCTTTCCTCTCTCCTCTTTGATTGATTTGATTTTTTTTCTTGATCTTTGGGAGAAATCTTTTTTGAAAGGGAGGTTTTACCCCCCTTTTAGAGAGAGAGAGAAAAAAGTCCATTTGATAAATGTTTCTTTTGCACTTTCCTCAAGGATTTTTCTTCTCGGAGTTCTCTTGCTCTGAGTCATTTCAAATCTTCATCATTCATTCTTTTTTGTTGATGATTTTCACCTTTCATCATGGAATGATCACCAAGTGGGTTTTTAAGAAATGAATCTTCCGCTCAAATGGGGGTAAGAGAGGGATTAAAGTGTGTAGGGATATGGAAGAAATGCTCTTCATCATGTCTAAGGCACTTGAGCTAACATAAAATTCGCATGCAATAAATGTGTTTGAAGATTGATGCAAGTGAAAATAAGAAAATTCTAACCATCTTGAGCCTCTTTTGGGAATTTGCCCCAATGTGGGGTTGTTTCTGACAGGGGTAGAAAATGAATTGTTCGTTCAAAGGGGTTAATCAAAGGGCAACCTGTAGTATGTATGATAGAAGAAATGAATGCCTCTTATCATTCTGGTCGTCATGCTTTTCGCGAGATAACCCATTACCTTGTAAGCACGAAATTTTTCATTCAACTCACTGGGGTTTGATATGGAAGATGTGTATTGAGATGGCTTGCCTTTCATCGTTCTGACGTTCCTTATTCAATTTGATCATTTTCATAGAATGAAATAGATTGCCTGTTCAAAACTCTTCCCCATTGAAGGTTAGCAATATAGACAAAATCATGTATGAAATTTTGCAACATACGAACACCTTTTAAGCATGTAAAATGTAGCAATGACTTGCGTAACTTCATGAAAGACTCATGCATATTCTTAAGAAATGAACTATGCAAGCATATTCATATTTGTAAGAAAACTCTTAGGAATGAGGACTGTAAATTGCCCATGTATATGCAAGCAAGTTTGAGAGCTTAATCCTTGGGTTGGGAAAAACTTGTTCCTGACTTTTGCCCCTGCACAAGGAAAAGTATGTGTGAATGAGTCGAATGAAGACTTGAAACATACCAGCTTGTTTAATGACAACAACGATCATGGTCGGTCGGATACCCCTCCTGAACTCTTTATTTAAGCTCATTGGGCGATTCTTTGGGTTGCTTTGAACCTCAATCAATTCTTCCTGACTACTCATGGATTCATCATTTCATTCATTTTTTTTAAAATATAAACCCCTCCTGTCAAAAAGGAAAGAGCACACGTTAGTTATGAAATTAGAAAGGATAAATTGGAATCGATACCTAATTACTCTTCACTCTGAGCTCGCTACATTGGTGCTTTGCATTTTTCTTTGACCTGCTTCATCGTTTGATTTCGCTCGATTGAAGTCCGAGCAAGAGGAGAGTCCTCTTAAGAGGAGTGTTATGACCTCCAGCAAGTGGCTCGGCCTACCGATTTTGAGATTTGATAATGTGAAAATCAAAATACAAAAAATGGAATACAGGAGATCTTTACACCACCAAGTAGGAGGCAGAGCCTACCGCAATTCGGGATTCGGATCTTTTAAGTAAAAAATGCAGAAAATTACGATACAAATACGACATGTGGATATGAAGACGTACGAATATGACATGGCATATAAAATACGACATGGACGTGCAAATGATATGATAAAATATGAGGTATGCTTCATGCAACATGAGATATGCAAAACATATGACGTGCAAAGATTCACTGACATGGTAATAGAGCGACATAGCATAATGGCAATCAAATCATGGCATGACAAATAATGATGTGCAAAGTAATGACAAGGTTGGACCTTCAAGTTGATAGCATCCTTTGGCTACAGCGAGAAGCCCATTTTCATGCATGAATTTTGAATCCAATGACAATGTCTCAAGATACTGACAGCCGTTGCATGATGCACCTCTTCATTTCTTTATGTTGCACTGCTAGGGAAGCTTCCTCCATGCCGCTCTTGGCCTCGTCCATCTCTCAAGTTATCTCGACAAGCTGTCCTTGGAGCCCTGAGTGCTCGACCTCGCACCCGTGCAACTGTGACATTCTGAAATTCGACCCACTTTTGAAATTTGTAATCTGAATGGATATTTCGTCGAATGCGCTCTAGATAAATCTCACTCGGAACTGATCACCCCGAGATGACTAACCAAAGGAGAAGGCTACCTAGGAAAATAAGTACGTGGACCTAATTGCAGGTCGATACGTGTAACTCCTAAAAGCCGCCCGTTAGTCTGAGAATTTACTAAAGTCGCAATCAGTCGGATTTGGCCACAAATCGAGTCTCAAAAATTGGATATCGAACTTTCACGATATCACTACAAAAGATTGGACGTCGCCTCACCTGATTTAGAAATTTGGCAGTTTCATTCCAATCGGCCGTTGGAAAAAAAAGGGGACGATTTTGCCCTTGGGTTACGTTAGGCTCTCTAGAGTGTTATTAGTACTCTGTGGATCGTTTTAGATCATAATCTTGTCAAATTTCAGTGTCCGTAATTATTCGTGCCTAAGCCCAGCCAGTCCTAAAATTGCCGATCGCTTGAAAATGTCGCATCTGTTGTCGAACCCATCGCGTCGGCCACCTCATCATCGCCACGTCATCTCGCCACCTCACCATGACACCTCAACATGTGACACCTCACCTAGACACCTCACTAGCCACCTCACCTAGCCACCTTGCCATCTTTGACCAAGTGTAAGGTTGATTAGAGTGCCATTAATGCTTGATGATGTCACTTCCTCTCTCTCTTCTTTTCTTGACCAAAAATCTGCTCTATCTTCTCCATTTTCGTGGCTCCATCACCAACAAAGCCCTCTCTCTCAATTTTTCTCTCTCAGCCAGAGGTGGTCTCCCCTACTGCCACTTGTTTCACCGCCCAAACATCGTCATTTTGAGACGTCGTTTTAACCTCATTTTCACCACTTTCCCTAGTACATCTCCACAAAACAATTAGCTCAAGATGAGCCCCGGAACACCCCCAAACAGAGGCTAAATCGGACCCTGTGCAGGCTGTATTCTGGTTTACTGTTCTGGTAGTTTTCCAACGTTTTCGCAACCGTCGTCACGTCGGTTGAATTTTCGACCAACTGTGAGTTTATTCATCTTTCTTTCCTTGACATTTTGATGAAAGAATCAGCTTTATATGAATTATAAATCATCGGGAATTTCATTTTGATTCAGCCCTGCGCGTAGTCGTCTTCCCTCAGTTTTTGCTGTTTTGGTCCCAACTCTGTTCGTGGACTTTTCCACTAAATTTCTGGTGAGTTTCCTCCTAAATCTTGAGTAGGATGATAGGTAATCGCTAGACGAAGGTTAGGGCGAAAATTAGGCTCGAATCGGAGTCGTTTTGAGGTGGAACAGACCGTTTATCTTCGTAGTTACTGTACACGACGGGGTTACTGTTCACCCGCCGAAATTTTTGTGCATTTGAGGCTGAGATATGCTGTTTGTGGAGGATGAATGATTATAAGGATATTTGAAATGTGTGTGGGGAAGTATTGGCTGAGGAAATGTGAGTAAATAGCTTTACGAGTCACCGAAAAATACTATTCATGACGGGAGTTCAATATTCATGCCGAAAAATACTGTTCACTCAAGGGAGTTACTGTTCACAGAGTAGAAAAAGAATGTGAATTTGAGGGATGAATTGTATGAGCTAGGCTAGGAATGCACGTCCAACTCTGTCGCGCAATAGGCGATTATTTATGACGAAAGTCGTTGAGCGATTATACGAATGTGAATCGATTGCCTATTGATTTTATTTGAGATTAAACTGCTCGACTGAAATTGCATGCTTCTGACTTGCCATGTGTGGGTAAATGCCATGAGGTGCATTATGTAGCTTTAACATACTTTTGACTGTCGTGTGAAATGATTATTAAGCAGAAATGTTAGCCCTGGGCGTGTTATCGCGGGGCGGAGGGCGGCCCTAAGATGCCAATATGGCACAGGGAAAGTGGAGCGATAAGGATGCCGACCTGATGCGAGTATCGCGGGTCGAGACGTAGTGCGCCCGGACGTGCTCGGCACGGGGTAGCTGGAAAGATAAGGGTGCCGACCGTGATGCGATTAGCGCGGGTTGAGGCACGACCTGAGGCGACTAGCGCGGGTCAGATGAAAATGAAATTTTATTGTGGCAGAGCCTCGAGATCCTTGTATGCCTATGCATCCTAATGCATGATCATATCATATCACTATTGGATGTTCATTTGCCTGTTGAGTCCATTTATTGTTATGGCTGAGTTGTTAGCTTAATTGCCTGCCTAGAATTAATCGTGTGATTACGCGTTGTCCTGAGTCGGGTTTAGGGGGCAAACTTACTGAGATGTGTTCTCATAGTTGTTGTTATTTTCCCCCACCTTTCAGACCCTAGACAAGGATCATGAAAACTCCACCACCACTCCGTTTTGGGATTCCACGAGAGATAGAGACCAAAGTGGAAGAGTACCCTGTCAGTGAAGATCGGACGTATCTTAGGTATAA